>SRQA01000015.1:0-63526 GCA_018360365.1 Claviceps citrina
TAAAGTATTAATAGACTTTATTATAGGATTACTATAGGCATTCTACTACAAGCAAGAAACTAACTTAATCCTAGTAATTATAGACTAATTTACTAAGTATTCTATATTCCTTCCTGTTACTACTATAATTAATGCTATTAAGCTAGCAAAGACCTTCTACACAAAGATTAAATTAAAATTTAGCGTGCTAGAGGGCATTGTGTTAGATAGAGGATTAGTATTCACAAGCAAATTCTAGTCTAAGCTATATTTCTACTCTAAGATAAAACAAAGGCTTTTTATAGCTTTTTACCTGCAAACTAATAGTTAAATAGAACGGACAAACCAGGTCCTTAAACATTACCTTTGTTGCTTTATTAGAGAGAACTAACTAGTATAGCCGAAGCTACTGCTATAGGCATAATTTGCTTATAATAATATGGTTAACTAATTAACAGGCCTTGCTCCTTACTATATACTTATAGGGTATTATCCTAAATTTTGCCTTAGTCTTAGGGATAAAACTACTAGGGGAGAGGTGCTAGAGGCAAAGGCCTAAGTAATAAAGCTACAAGAAGTACGCGAATAACTTTAAAAAACATAGCAAAGGGCTAGCGAATCCTAAGCAAAATACTATAATAAATAACACACACTACTACTAGTATTTAAGTATAGGGACCTTATACTATTATTAGCCTAGAATATTAAGGTAAAGGAAGCGAAACGCAAGCTAACCTCTAGATTTTTAGGACCCTTCCGCATTATTTAGGCAATTAGGAAGCAAGTATATAGACTAGCACTACTAGAAAAGTATAGCTACCTATATAATATATTCTATATTAGCCTGCTTAAGCTATAGAATTGCTATAAAGATAGCATAAATGCATAAGTAAACGTGCTAGACCTTAAAGAAGAAGATAAACACTATTAAGTTAAAGAAATTAAAGAATAAAAGATAGTTAAAGGAGAGACCTATTACCTAGTGAAGTGGAAGGGATAGCTAAGCGAATATAATTAATAGGTCCTAGATAAGGACGTGAACACACTATAGCTAATAGTAGTATATAGAAAAAAGACATAGTTACTAACAAAAAGGGGATAATAAGCTCCTAAAAAACACTAGCTATTATTTAGCATGCTATTTATATATTAAAAAAAAAAAAATAAAAATAAATTAATTAAAACCCTAGAACCACCCCTAAAAAACAAAAGAAACACCCCTTATACTATAGGGATATCTACTAGAAAAGTCCTTATTATAACACTAGTAGTAGGACTAGTAAACTTATTATAGTCTTCTTCCTTATTAAGTAACCCCCTAACTAAGGCGAAAAACCACTAAATAGTAATCGCCTAGGGGAGATACCCTAGGTCTTTAGGACGCAGACATAACTTTATTTAGGCCTTCTAGACTATAAAAGCGTTATTATAATTAGCCTAAGGGGGCATATTTATTAGCAAAAAACAAGGTAAATAAAGGCAATTATATTATAGGATACTTATAATTCTAGGTAATAGCGCTAGACTATATATTACAGTAGTAAGACGCTATTATAAGATAATATACTAGTAGTATGCTGTAAAGGCAGCCTATAGAAATGTTAGAAAATAAAGAGTGAATAATAGGTAAGAAGCTATATACCTAACGCCCCTTTGCTACCTTAGTTAGCCTAAAAGTAATATAGTAAGCTATATTAGCATAGATAAAACCACATAGTAAGTTAAGCAAGCTATAAGTAACCCTAAGGCAAAAGTTATTAGAATATAGGAATAAGACTAAGGGAGTAATAGTAGCAGTAGCATAGGCAGTAGTAGTATAGGTATAGCAGCGGATAGCTAGCAAGGGGGTAGTAATTTTCTTCTCCTCCTCTTCCTTATTATTACTAGTAGTATTATCTTTATTATTATTATTATCCTCCTTCTCCTTAGCAGGAGGAGCGTGCTTAGCTAGTAAAAACCTAGTCTAGCCTAAAAGCTTTACTAAATTAATAAAGTTACTAGTAAGGGTTAGGCAATACTAAGGATAAGAGTTAGCAAAAGTATAGAGAACTATAGTATAAAGAATATATACTATCTTATATATATTGCTATAATCCTTACACTAAACATAGCGCTTAGATACCTTATTATAGCTAAATAAGGTTAAATTTATAGTAAACTCACACTTAATTATTAGGACTACTAGCTTAGTACTATAGTAGCCCTTAAGTTTATTAAGTTTAGTATAGGTATAATATATATAGGTATATTCTTTTAAGAGCAAAGCTATAATATTAGTAGTAATTAACTAGCAAATTAGTAGGAAGTTTAGATAGGAGCGCAAGTATAAATATAAAAAAGGAAATAGTATTATAAAAGAGTAATAATTATAAGATAAAATAAGTAGTAAAAGAGAGCAGACTTTATACCTATATATTATGTGCTAGGTAATCTAATATATTATTATTATTATTATTATTTATTATAACGCTGTGGGATAGTAACTAGTAAGGAGGTATTAGATAGCTAGTAAGGCTATTTAGGAGCCTAGCCTAAAAGTAGGGGGGTAATTATAAGGTGTAGCCCTATAAGACAGGCCATGCTAAATTGCCTAGCAACGTTACGGAGAATCCCTAGCTAATGCCTAGGGCTTGCGCACGCGGCTAGCATATCTAGTAACGCGTGCGCGCACTATTCTTGCTTGGCAAGCTTAAGTCCTTTTATAATATGATATACACCTTTTCGCTACTGCCTAGCCACGACGTCTCTCACACACGAAGTTTATGTATGACTATAGCATTAAGATTAATTTCGTAAATCTAAAGGTGGTTTTCTACTCTGTCTATAATATAACTATGTAAGTAAGGATCTTTTGTCCTGTCTGTAAAGTTTTAATAAGAAAGGTAACGTTTGCACATAGTATTACTATTGCGCTAGGCTGCACGCAACTTCTGCGAGTCTATTAGAAGGACCTTAAAGATTAGGGGATAAGTGTTTACTACTTTTACTTAAGAAACCGCTATATTTACAATAGTCTCCTTAAAGATAAACAGTTGAAATTTATGCCTATTACTAACTATATAGACCGGCTAATTTGCATTAAGAAATACTAGTAATTAGGTTAGCTAAAAGGCATAGATTTTGTAGACTCTAACTACGTGATTAAGAATATCTATAACCTTATAGCCTTCTGTAGGAAGGATATAGTCCTTAATAAGAAACATGCTAAAGCACTAAAACTAGAAGATATTTTCTTTACTATTAAAGTTAATAACCTAGAGGAGGGTTCTAATAACCTTAATCTAAAAGTAGTTAACAAAGGCGTCCTATCCTATAGCATCTCCTATCTGGATAACATCCTGTTTATTACAAATAAATTTAGCGTAAAAATCGCTAATATTAACCCTATTACTATAGCTAAGCTCGCGGAACTTACTAATAAATATAATATATACTATAACTAAGGCGTTATACCTATGCTAGAGGAAGACTATATACGTATTAATTTTGTTAATAACTAGCAGAACTAGATTAAACCCTCCTAGGTCTATAACCTTAGCTATAAGGATTTTAAGAAGTTTAGCAAAATCTTTAATAAAAAACATAAGGCTAGTAAGGTATCCTACCTTAGGGGAGGAGAAAAGGCTCTATGCCCCTGTCCTAGCTTTATTATTTAGTGTAATACTAGGAAAGAAATTAAAGGTTGTGTAGTAATTAATATAAGGCTAGTGAATAGCATTACTATTCCTAATATATATCCCCTGCCTAACTAAGGCAATATTATAGGGGACGCCTATAAAAAGGCTTAGATTTCCCTTCTTAATACCTTTAGATTCTTTAACTAGCTCCTAGTTTAGAAAGAATACTAGAATAAAATAGCTATCCTCTCTAAGCGCGGGATTAAGATATCCTATATTATAATATAAGGATATAAGAATTCTCCCGCGTACGCGTAACGCTTTATAAATAGGTTATTCCGCAAGCATTATGCTTTTGTCTGCGTGTATATTAATAATATTACTATCTTCTCTAACACTTTAGAGGAGCACCTAAAGCACCTTAAGATTATGTTTAAAATCCTTAAGAATAGCTACCTATATATTACTACAAAGAAATCCTTTATTAGGTATCTTTTTATTTAGTTGCTAGGATTTGTTATAAACGTGGATAGTATTACTAATATAAGTAACCGCGTTAAGGCCTTTAAGAATCTCTAGATACTAACTATGCTTATAACCTTAGAAACCTTTATTAAAATAGCTAGTTTCCTTAGAGCAGGCGTCCTATAGTTTAACATTTATATACAGCCCCTTTAGGATAAGAAGTCCGCTATTCTCCGCGAGCTTTACGAGAGGAATAAACTCCTAGTTAGCGCTTTAAAGTAGGCGTAGAAATATATAGCTTAGAAGGCAACCTTTACACTAACTAAGCAGGAGATAGTATTTTTTAAAGCTATTTAAGGGCTCCTATATACTAAGATCCTTTTGTAGCACTATAACCCTAACTAACCTTTGTTCTTTAAGGTTAACGCGTGTAAAGAGGGATTTAGCTTATACACCTTTTAACTTACTATTAAATAGGATAGCGTAAGTATTCTAAGTAAGGATATTAGTAGTAATAAGCTTTGTCTAATTATCTTTCTTTCTAGGCTAACCTTAGTAGTAGAAAGGTAATATAGTTTAATAAAAGCAAAGGTTACTATAATTGCCTAGGGAATGTATAAGCTATAGAAGATAGCTTAGTTAAACTTATAACTAGTAAATATTATTACAAATTACTTACTAGCAAAGGGGATTATTACGTATACATTACTTACTATAATAGACCTTAATAAAGCTAACCTTAAGCTAGCAAAGGTTGCGAATTATTTGTTGCAATTTGAGCTTTGCATAATCCACGTTCCTAGGGTTCTAAATGTAGTTCCTAATGCCCTCTTAAGGCTGCCTATTAATATTAGCTACTAAGAGGCTATAGACTATAGTTAATTTAATAAGCTTAACGCTTGTGCCTACTTTAAGGAGGAGCACGCTGCTACTATAATTATAGATAATAAGATAAGATACTTAATTATAGTAGGGTATGTAAATAACGCGAAATTTAGCCGGATTATTAACTTTATCTAGTTATACTAAGAATGTTAGTAGAAGGCTAATAGAAATCGGCCTAAAATCCCCCTTTATAGGTAGGATCTTAAGGATAATAAACTGCTCTATTTTTACTTACTAGGAGGCACCCGCTAACTCTGTATCCCGCAGAGCTGTGTGAAAATAATACTCTAATTAACACATAATAAACACTACTATTTTAGCGTGGGAAGGATAGCGGAGGAACTATCTATAGTTTATTTCCTATAAATAAGTAGCTAGATCCGGGCCTATGTTGTATATTATAATATATGCCACGAGAACGTAGTCCTCTGCTCTAAAGCCCTAGGGGAATTGTGATTATTATAGACAAAGCTAGTCCCTTTCTACACTATTTCCCTAGATTTTATTATAGATATACTAGAGGTTAGCTCTACTAATATAATATAATAGGTTAATAGATTTAATGCTTATAACACCCTTTGCCTAGTTAATTGCCTCTTTAGTAAGAAGATAATTCTTATCCCTAAAAACAAGGTGTACTTTACTAATAACTAGGCAGGACTTTTTCTTAAAGCGCTATACATAGCTAACTAGGGACTGCCTAGAGAAATTATTAGTAACCGTGATCTAAAGTTTATGTTAGAGATCTAGACTACGCTTTTCTATAAGCTTAGAGTTAAATTCCTTATGTCTACTATGTATTACTCTTAGATAGATAGAGTAGCCAAACGGAAGAACTAGATAGTTATTATTGCTATGCGATACTATATAGCTATGAACCCGGATATCCTATAGATTTTAGTAATACCTATGTTATAATATTATCTTAATAATACTATAGCCGCCTCTATTAACTGCTTACTAAATAAGCTAGTACTTAGCTACAAGCTACTTACTATTATAGACCTCCTTGCTAATCTAGACAAAGTTATTACTAACCTAGAGAATACTAATATTACTATCCTTTGTAGGCTATATTAGAGAGAGGCTAAGCTTACTATTACTATAGCCGCGGCCCTTGCAAAGATTAGATATAACTCCTAACACAAACTAGTAGATATTAATGTAGGGGATATAGTATACCTTAGACTTTACTCTAGCTATAAACTCCTAGGGAAGCTAAAGAAGAAGTAGTCTCCTTAGTAGGCTAGACTATATAAGGTCCTTAAAAAGGTGTCTTCTCTCTTATACTAGTTGAAATTCCTGCCTAGTTTAAGGGTTTACCCTGTGGTCTTAGCTGCTTATCTCTAGAAGCTATATTAAGGGGCAGACCCTTTTAAAAGGGATAAACCCCTGCCTTCTCTAGTTAATCTTACTAGATCTAGTAAGGCAAACTATTAGGAGATTAAGAGGATTATAAGTTACTATATCCGCTTCTTTTACGCGAGAAACTAGTAGCCTTGTGTTAATTTCCTAGTTTGTTAGAAAGGATATACTATAAAGGATAATTAGTGGATTCTAGAGTCTAAAATGCGCGTTAATGCCAACGAAATAGTTAATAAATACCTTGCAAAACACGCTATTAATTAGGATAAGGAGTATTATAAGAGGAATCTTGCGAAACCCCCTAACTAATTAACTAAAGCAGCGAGCTAGTTATGCCTTACACTATAAAGGCATATGTAGGAAGCTCTTACTAGCGGAAAATCGCAATATCTGCGCTGTTTCCTATACCCTTATAATAACTTACTTTCTATTTACTTTTCTTCCTAACTAGCTAGGGTAAATATTATAACCTTTCCCCCCTAGCCCTTTATTTTTTCCTTTTCCTTTAAACCCTCTATTACACGCCTTTGTTAATGACTTTATTTTTCCCTCTAATAAGAGTATAATTTGCATTTGCTAAACCCCTTATAATAGCTAATCCCTTATCTACTAATGCTCCTAGGCTAGCCCTTTCTAATAGCTAGACTACTGTCCCTAAGCCCTTTATAGGGAGCTTCTTTAAACTACTTAATATAATTAATCCTATAGTGCTTACTACCTATACACTAGCCCCTACTTTGCAAGCTGCCTTAAAGGCTATTAATAAGGGCGCGTAGGAAGCTAGTAGTGGACCTATTTATATTATAAACTCTAAGGCTAATGCTAATAATAAGGGATAACCTGTGTCTAGCAAGGAGTTCTATAGCTTTAAGAATAAGGAAGGTTCTAGCATTAACTATAAGGATCTTGCCCTAGAGGGCGTGACTATAGAAAACCCCCTATTCCTAGACTAAGCTAATAAGTAGTAGGATAATACTGCTAACGCCTAGGACAGGCCTAGTAATTACAAACCCCTGCCTAAGCATAGGAAGACATAGAATATATAACGTGTTATGCTATAGGATATCCCTAAGTATATCTAGGGGTTTAACCTACGTTTCTATTTCTACTGCTTTAGCCGCGTAGATAGTAGCCTATAGTAGCTGGATAATAATAATAACTTGGATTTTCCTAAGGATAATAAATTCACTAGGGATTATACTATCTAGTAGTATACTAATAATAAGTGCTAAGGGCGAAAGCTATAGACTTTTATTAACACCCTTTTTGTGTGTAGAGTGGAATTTAGCAAGGCTAGCGCTGAAATCGCAGAGGATAGTTTTAGCGTTAATAAGAACAACCCTTTGTACTAGCTATACCTTAAGGTTATTGCTGTGTATATTAAAATCTACGCTATAGTTAACTCCTTTATAGACTAGCTAAAGGCCCGCAAAAGTTAGTTAGAGGTGCTAGTAGTCTGCATAGCTAGGGATAGCCTAAAGACTACTATTTACGTTTATTTAAAGGGCGGTTTCTGCTAGGGGAAGGAATAGATAACGTAGCTGCTAGCATAGGAGGTTATTATTGCTAAATAACTCTGCTCCTTATTTAGTGCCCTTAATAGCACCCTTAGCGGCTACCTTGCCTTTTTGTAATAGTTTAACCTAGCTAAAGTCCTAACTGCTAATGAAATAGACCCCCTTATAGCTGCTACCCCGCGCTCTATGTATAGACACTATGCTATTATATTAGTGCCTTATAAACCCTATACTATAAGACTTAAAGCCCTAGAGAAATATATAGATAACCTGCTACTAGCTTCTGTGGACTAAGAGGCTTAGCTTAATTAAGCACTTAAAGGAGTTTGCCTCCTTTTTAAAGTCTATAGCATTACAAGCAATAATCCTAAGATAGTTAAGGAGATAATTACTAAGGCTACTGCTATAACTAGCAAAAACGCAAAGGATATAAATTAGCGCCTCTGTTTGCTAGAATCCGCTAAAGCTAGTGTATCCTTACTATAGATTATAGAATAGAACATTACAACCCTATGGTTAGAGGTTAACGCCCTTTACAAAACCGCTACATCCTGTAACTAATATAACTTTACAGACAAAACGCTAAGCATGCCCTAGAAGCTAGTACCTAGTAATAAGCGCCTAGTAGGGTTGTTATTCCTAGCTAGCACTAACAATTCTAGCCTAACTAGCACGCTAGCTGCCAAAAGGCTATAGAGATTTCCTACTAGCAGTGCTAGCGCTAGCTTGCTATAATAGTTCTATTCTTAATACTAATAACTGCCTTGCCCTTAAGGGATTTTATAGCTTATATACTACTATTTACTTCTTACTTTTACCTTTCTCTTTTCTTCTCTTTCCCTTTCTTTCCTTTTTGTTTTGCTAGGAGCTTAGCTTAATTTTGCTATATAATTACTAAATTACTTAACTAAAGAATATTACTTTACTATCCTAGATAGTTACTTTTCTTTTATAAGAATTAAACTTAGATATCCCTAGTAGGAATCCCCTTCTAGAAAGCATAAAACCCTATGTAAACATAATAACTAAGTGTAAGCTATAAAGTCACGCCCCTTATAACCTTAGATTTATTATAAGGCCGCGGAATAATATATTATAAACGTAGGAGCCTAGGAACTTACTTTCTTTTTACCTTAATAAAACACTAACTACACCGCCTCCTACTAGCTGCATAACCTAAACCTCTTTAATCTTTTACTATTAATAATCCTAATGTAAAGTTTGTTACCTTCCTTTGTAAACCTTCCCTTAAGTATTTTATAAGTTATAACACCCTTACCGCTAGCCTTTATGTATTACATAATAATTAGATATAGCGCTATTTACACTAGAGGAGAGCTAGGCTGCTTATTAGATAACCTCCTTACCTTATGTAAGAATACCTACACTACCCTCTATAAGCATAGCAACCTAATTAAAGTTGTAGAAAAAGGAGGTTTACTTATAATATTTAGTAACTAGCAAAGTAATAATAACCCGCTAATAGTATTTAAATTATACTACTTAACTAATATTCTCTACCTTATTAAGGGCAACTATTACTAACTCTTCCTCTTATAGTAGCTTAAGCAAATCTATAAGAATCTTAAGGAGTATTTCTACTATAATAACTTAGGAATAGACTAATAATATTACACTAATAAACTTATTTATAAATTTAGCTAGTATACTACAGAGCTTAGCGTGGAAGGGCTTATCTAGCTACTAGAAGGAATTTATTATAATATAGACCTACTCTTTACTACTTAGAATATTTAGGCATACGCTAGAATTGCCCTTAATAATATAAACTCTGTAATTAACCGCTATCTACTAGGCTAGGCAGTCTTGTAGGCAGAGCGCTAGATCCTTAAATTCTTTACACTAAGACTCTATAACGTAACCTATGGATTCTAATGCCTAATTTATAGCTATAGCATTGCTAGCATATTCTCTATCTTTCTCTGCTATTACTTAATATATATTATTAGATAGTAAGAGGATTATAATAAAACTTATAATAAGATTTGTAATAAAATCGCTAACCTTACTAACCTCCTAGACACTCTTGCTGCTACTCTTAGTAGTCCTATGTTTTGCCCTTTTAGATAGGTCTTGCTATGCTATATAGCTACTTGTAGCGTGCTGCCTGCGTTTTATAATATTATTAAGTTTAGTTATAATAACCCTAACCTTAGAGGACTCTAGAAGTTAGCCTAAAACTATATAGTAGACCTAAATATCTATGCTTTGTATACCCTATGCACCTACCCGCATTAGGTTATCCTCTGCTGTATTCTATAGGTCCTGTCTATGTAAATTTAACTATCCCTTAACATTTTCTATATTATAAATAAGGGAGAGGAAGATAGTGAAGATAGTAAAGATAATAGCAAAGATAATAATAATAATAGAGGTGTCTTTATAGAAAGCAATAATAACGAAGGTAATAAGAGCATAGATGCTAGCATAGCTAATAATTAAGAAGGACTTACTAGTTTAGGCGCGAAAGACCGCGTTTTGTTTTCTAGATTATAATTATTTTATTTAATATTTCCTTATTATTTTCTTTCTCTCTTTTTAGCTTAGGATAAGCTGTTTTCTTCTATGCCCCTAGGACTTGTTATAGTCTAGAAGGGACCTTTATAAATACGTGGGTACCCTTACTATAAAGGAGGGATTTAGCTAGACTTAGGTAGAAATTATTAATTATACACTTATATACACTACGTACACTTTAGCACTTATTATGACTAAGGTGTAAGGTGTAACACCCTTTATGACCTTTATGACGAAGTCCTACCCGACTGGTGGACTTCCCCCTTATGCGTGAGGGAACCAACACGTAACACTAAGACCAGACTAAGGGATCCTAACAGAGAGTCATCACATCCCTCACGATTAAGATCACGTTCTCTAGCGAGCAGGCACAGTAACTATCCTCCCTCTCAACAGAACTATCCTCCCTCTTACTATAGCACCCCACATTAATAGCTTTAGGAATCACCTTCCTAGACGTAGCAAAGAGCAGCACTAAAGAATTATCTATATCTTTACCTTATAAGGAATTCCCCTCTCCCTTTGTTTACTTTAACTACCTTCCCTATAGCATAACCTAGGAATTACTAGGGTTATAGGGAACCCCCCTAAATACCCTATAAGATTAGGCTTCCTAAATCCCTATAACGCTAGCTAGTGGTATTAAATCCTATAATAGGTTATAACCCTATAGGTAACTACAAGCTCTTATAGAATCTAGAAGATTACTACTACTAGGGGAGCTAACTTAACCCTTAGCAAGGACTAAGTAATATTTCCCTTACTCCTCCTGCTCCTACTAGGAGCTTTTATAAACTAAACTAACCTCCTATTATAGTTAATATAGCAAATTAGTAGAGATATTTACATGCTATAGGAGCAGCACCTTACAGGCCTCCCTAAGGCTTAGGGCAAGAGCTAATGTAATAATTAGCTCCCCTAGGCCTTCCTAACTTTAATAGGAGAACTTATAAGAACTTCTAAGACCTAGGGCAGGCCCTAAATTTAGCACTAACTATTTAGTTAGCTCCCCTAGGCCTTCCTAACTTTAATAGGAGATCTTATAAGCCTACTTAATAATAGCCCTAAGGGTTAGTTCTAGACCTAGGTATTAAAGCAGCTTAGATATAGGATTTATTACTATAATAAAGGCCTAAGGGAAACGTTTCTTAATAAGAATAGTAGTAATATACTACTATACCTAATAATAACCTTAATTATTAGAGATCTTATAAGCGTTTTTATCCTTTACTTTACTCCTTACTAGAATTAGACCTAGTAATAGTATTATAAAAGATTATAGACCTTTATAAGATTTACTTTAATAAGGAAAAGTATAGTAGAGAGATATATAACTTCTTTAATAATAAGCTAAAGACTTTCTAAGCCCTTTATAAGCAAATTAACTTCTTAGAGTCTCTCTTTTATAAGGCATTTCTTATAATACTTAAAGGAAAAGCTTTAATATATTATAAGGACTTTCTCCTTAGCAAAGGCATAACTTTTACCTAAATAGTTAAATTTATTAAAGACTGCTTTAAAACTATTAACACTACTTAGCTTTATTATAATAACCTTCGCATAATCACGCTATATAAGGTAATAAGAGAAAACCCTAAAAAAAGCATGCTTAAGGCCCTTAACCTTCTCTCTAATAAGATTATCTCTCTCTATTATAGGACTAGAGGCTACGTGAATAATAAGATTAATATATAAAACACGCTTCTTACTACTATTAATAATATCCCTAAATATAGCCTTATAGCTTATAATAGCCCCTCTATATACAAGGACCTAATGTTAAAGCTTTAGAAAAGTATTAGAGTAAAGCAAGCTAAAAGAAATGCTACTAAGCGTAGTGTATTTTATTAAAAAAAGGCTAAAGTTAACTTAGATACTGCGTTTTATACTAATTATTACTACAGGAAGAATTATAACTTTTAATAGTAATAACACAGGCCCTTTATTTGTTATAAGGGCCGCTGCTTTATTTATAAGAAGTAAGGGTGCTAGTCTATAAAGTACTCTGCTAAAGAATATAAGGCGTTATAAAGGCATTAGAATTAATCTAAATTCTATTATAGTAGGCTAATAGAGCAGAAGTAGTAGTAATTCCTTGCTTATATTAAGGGCAAGGATAATAATAGTAGTAATCCTAATAACCTTAAGTAATTAATCCTTAAGACTAAGGTAATAATAGCTTTATTAAATAAGACTAAAAAGGATAACTACTCTAATCCTCCTATGGGTCCTTTATAATTCCTTACTATAGTATTATAAAGGTTAATACTCTTAATAGAGATCCCTAATAGTAGCAAGGTGCTTAAGATGCTTTAAGACTAGTTATTTAAACATGCCCTTTATTATAGCAATCCCTATAAAGAGCCTTAGTTTAATAATGTTTTTCCTTGCTAAAGCATGCTATTTAGAAGAGATCTTTAGAGGTATCCTTCCTAACACTAGCGCTATAGGAGTCTCCACAGTTAGCATTACTTAAGCCTAAGCCCTTTTATGCTTATTTCCCTTGCTATAAATTAACTAATTTGCGAGTTAATATAATATTACCTTTAGCGCCGGAAAAGCATTGTTACTAGGTTCTTTAAAGGTTTCTATAGTGCTTAGAGAGATTAAATTCTACATGCTACTAATAGTAACACCTTTCTTATTCTTAATTACTAATATAAACTATATAAATATAAAGCTTAATAACCTAAGGAACCTGCTAATTTAAGGCATAAAAGAGATCCCTATAACCTAATAATAGGGTTATTTATAGTAGGATCTTAAGCTAACTATAGTAGTTACCTTCTTTCTTATAGAAACGCAACTTTAGTAGCTTTATTAACGTTTTAGTTACCCTTTAATTAGAAGACTACAAAAGGTTCTTTATAAAGCTAGTGAGGAATTTAACCTAAAGATCTTATAAAAAATCACTAGTTTCTACAAGTAGTATTAACTTTATAGCAAGAGCCCTAGCTAATTTAAGTTTACTTTAAAAGATAACTATAAGTTTAATTATAAGATTATTATTAATATTCTTTAAATTAATAGCAAGCTAGTCCTTTATATTATAGATTCTGCTATAGCTTTCTAAGCTACTTGTTTTCTTAAACTAAGGAAGCAGACTACTAGAGATGTTTAGGATACTATTAGAGCTTATTAGATTAATAGTTATCTTAGACTGCTTAAATAGATTATTCATAATACTAGAAAGAACTTTGCGTTAGCTAAATTTTATTAATACGCCTAAGGGTTAGTAATTAAAGTTAATAAGGTTCTTATAGAAGCTTATAATAGCATTAGAAAGGTTAAGAAATACTACACTCCCCTCTAATATACATATAGCATTATTAAAAGCAAACTTAGAGACTATGTGTAGCAAGACTACCTTCTTTAAATAGCTATAAAAGCTATTAATAACTCTACTAGCCTAAACAGCCTTATTCTAATACTTCTTGTGTTTAGGGCATATTTATAACTATTATAGGATTTACTACTAGCGTTTTCTATTGTTTAATATACTAAAGTAATTTATAAAGCTACTTTTAAAGCCTATAGATTGCTTATAAAGCGCTAGATTAATAATGCCCTTGCCTACTATAATAGGCCTAACACTCTCCTAACCTACTAGATCCTGCTATAATCTAAGGTATAGGTCTAGCGTAAGAAAGGTAGTTAGTAAGGTCCTTATAGACTCTTAGCTATAGAAGGCATAACCTATATAGTAGAAATGCTTTTAGGACTAATAAAATTTAGATTTATTATTATAAAGCTATTCCTACGTAATCTAGGTAATCTAGAGATTATAGCTAATAAAGAGACCCTTTCTCCTTTACTTACTAATAAGGATAAAAAGGATTATAATAACTAACCATGTAAACTAATAAAGAGAGTTGCCTTTAACCTTCCTAATAAAAATAATATTAAAAGGCAGCCTGTTAAGCAAGGCAAAGGCAGACTATAAAAGACCCCTCTAATTAACTAAGACTTTAAGAAATTAATACTTTAAAGCACTTTGCTTACTAAAGCGTTTCTTACTATAAAAGAAGAAGGAGATCTTGCCCTTACTTATTAACTCTACTAGTAAGGCATTATAAAGACTATAGGAGCACCTTTTAAGGTATCCTAGTAGAAGGAACTTAACACTTTGCTCTAGTAAGAAGTCTTCTAACTTAAGATCTATAATGCTAAAAAACATAGTATATAATGTATTTTTAATAGCTGTTTTATAGATAAAATTAAAGGCAAAGGCACCCTAGTACTATATAAAAAATCACAACTTATAGTGCAAGCTTATAATAATACTAGCAAGCAAATAATCTTAACCTAGGCTCCTATAATTTAATAGGTAAGTTAATAGTTAATTATAACTTTAGCTTCTTTACTTGCAAAAAGGGATATCTTTATTAAGCTAAGAGATATTACACAAGCCTATATTTAATTTATTATAAGCCTTAACTATAAGATCCTATGCTAATTACCTAAAGAAGTTAGAGATTAGTATCCTCCTAGCATAATTATAGTAATTATTAAGCCTCTTTACAGAATCCCTAAGGCTAGCATGTATTAGTAGGTAATATACTAGAAGTATTATTATAAGAAGTTATTTATAATGCCTTTTATATACAACCCTTGCCTCCTTATTAGCAGCTCCGCAGATAAATTTAGTATTATAGGCATATAAATAGATAATACCCTTATCTTAGCTAATTAACTATTTTCTAATTAAGAAGAAAACAAACTATAAGCCACTAAATTCCTTGCTAAGCTAAAGAAAAAGCTTATAATAAACTACCCTCTAATTTTTAATAGTTATAAGCTTACTCTTAACACTAATTCCTCTATTTCTCTCTGCTAAAAAGGGCAGATTAGTAAGCTTTAACTTATTAATAAAGATTTAAAGAAGCGCTAAGAGGAATATTATTAATAAAGAGCTTGTGGAGTGTATATTACTATAATCTATTAACCTAAAGCCGCTTTTAACCTCTTTTCTATAGTATAAAGGTAAGATCTTATAAATAAGAATATTAAATTCCTTAATAAAAGGCTTTAGTAGTAGATAAATTACCTAGATTAAGGGCTGTGTTATATCCTAATTAACCTTAAAAGAGCAAATCTCTTTGTCTTTATTAACAGATCCTTTATAAATAATAAAGACTTTAGCTCTTAGATTAGATACCTTATTATAATTAGAAATAAGGACTTTAGTAAGGCTTAATTTATAATAAAAGGCAATATTATTATGTATAGCTTAATAAAGTGTAAGTATGTTACACGCAGCGCCCTTGCTTCTAAATTATATAGCATAGTTTAAGGTACTAATATAGCTTACGTAATTAGTATAACTATTAAGATAATTACAGACTAGCTTAATCTGCCTAAAATTCTAATAATCCTATATATAAATTTAAATTTACTATATAAATGCCTTATTAAGCTTAGTACTACTAAAGAGAAGTAATTAATAATTAATATTATAGCTCTTTAGTAATTATATAAATGCAAAGAAATCTTTAAAATCCGCTAGATTAATAGTAAAGATAACCTAGCTAATATAATAATAAAGACTTTACTAAACTAAGCGCTTAAGACCCTTATTAATATAAACAAGATTATAATTAAAATAAAAGGTTAGGTAAAAAGAGTAGTATAAGACCTAATAGAAGGGTTATTACAAGAGTTATTATAAGAAACATATATACTTTAATCTTTATAATAGCAACTACCCTATTAAGAGTTATAGATCTTAAGCAGTAGCGTTATAATATGTGTAATTATAATAACTTTTACATTTATTTCTTTAGCTACGACTATAGTGTGTTATGTGTTTTAGGGATATTAGGGTTGTACTAATTAGTACCTGTTATGTTACAATAACTATTACTATTTCCTTTGTTACTTTGTGTAAGAATTTAATTAAGGGATTAGATTTAATTAGCTAAGTGTTTAATATATTTAGCAGGGAGGGATTAGAGGCTCTTTGTGTTATATTAATTTCCGGCATAAAAAGAGAAGAGTGCTAGTGTTAATATTAACGTAATAGGTTAGGTTAACGTGGACCTAGCGCATCCTAATTGGCTGCATCCGAGCTTGCCTTAGATAGGTGGCTAGTGCGCTAGTCACGTGACCCACAACTTTGCGCATTACAAAAACCACTAAAAGGCCTCCCACTTAGCTAGCTAGATAGTAATATTAACAATGTTAACCAGAATCCTAGTACTTCCTTTTGCGCGCGCATTGCTTGTTATTTCTTGTACCTTTGTTATTAATTCGCCTGTGTACGAATCAACACCTTTAAAATACTTAATATACCTTGCCTTCTTTATTATTATATTATAGCCCTAAGGGTTCTCTATAAGTACTAATTATAGTAGTAAATTTATAATAAGTAGCTTATTAAAAAGAAAGAAATTAATATATATTAGTAATAATACTATTAGGGAGCTCTAAAAGACTTTAATTTATAGCTAAGACTATTTAACCTTACTATTATTAAGGCAAAAAGCAGGCTAAAGGGGTCTCTTAGGTTAGAAAAAAGTAATAATATTTTCTAATTTGCTTACTAAAATCCCTTTTTATTTAAGAGAGTTAAAGTAGCTAAGGTAGCTAAGGCTTAGTAGGATTATAAGACTTTAAATATATTAAATACTTTATCTTTAACTATGCTTTTAATTATAATAAAAACTTTAATAATTATAATAGCTATTAGGCTTTAAAGGCTATAATTAAGTAATATATATAAGCTAGGTATTATATAACTATAAGTATATCTTAGGGCTTTAAATTAAATTAAAGATATTAATAATAATATAAATAAAAATATAGCTAATAAGGGTAATAAGGCTAATATAGCTAATAAGGATTATAGTAATTATAATACCTTAGGCTAGAAGTAAAATATTATATAAATTCCTAAGAAATTTAAGGGTAATATTAATACTTAAATTAAAGGCAAAATTATAGTAAAGAAGGCATTTATAAAGGTTAAGAGAAAGCTCTTATAAATAGCTTTAAACTAATAATTACCTTACAAATAGCTTTAATTATATATATATATATATAGTATAGTCGCGACTATAAGCCTTATATAGGGCTATAGCCTTAGATAATAATTATATAAGTTATATATAAATTACTATAAAACGCTAGTAGTAGTAGTCTTCTACTATAGCTAGCTATAGGTTAGGTGCCGCTGACTCTACGCTAGGTGCTAAATAAATCGACCCTGTTTTAAAGGCCACGCTTGTCAGCCTCGTGGCAAGTCGAAGCCATCCTAAGCTTTGCGAGGTGGTGGCGATTCACGTGCCTTATCATCATCACGTCGTCATGTGACTTTTCTTGTACCTAGCACTTAGGCCGACCCCCGGAACGTCCTCCGTTTTTGTAGGGTCGATTTATTTAGCACCTAGCGTAGAGTCGGCGGCACCTAACCTATAGCTAGCTATAGCAAAAGACTACTATTACTAGTATTTTATAGTAATTTACACATAACTTATATAATTATTATCTAAGGCTATAGCCTTATATAGGGCTTATAGTTATAACTATGCTATATATATATATATATAATTAAAGCTATTTATAAGGTAATTATTAGTTTAAAGCTATTTATAAGAGCTTCCTCTTAACCTTTATAAACGCCTTCTTTATTATAATTTTACCTTTAATTTAAGTATTAATATTACCCTTAAATTCCTTAGGAATTTATATAATATTCTACTCCTAGCCTAAGGTATTATAATTACTATAATTCTTATTAGCTATATTAGCCTTATTACCCTTATTAGCTATATCTTTATTTATATTATTATTAATATCTTTAATTTAATCTAAAGCCCTAAGATATACCTATAGTTATATAGTGCTTAGCTTATATATATTACCTAATTATAGCTTTTAAAGCCTAATAGCTATTATAGTTATTAAAGTCTTTATTATAATTAAAGGCATAGTTAAAAATAAAGTATTTAATATATTTAAAGTCTTATAATTCTACTAAGCCTTAGCTACTTTAGCTACCTTAACTCTTTTAAATAAAAAAGGATCTTAGTAAGTAAATTAGAAGATATTATTACTTTTTTCTAACCTAAGAAACCCTTTTAGCCTGCCTTTTGCCTTAATAATAGTAGGGTTAAATAGTCCTAGCTATAAATTAAAGTCTTTTAAAGCTCCTTAGTAATATTATTACTAATATATATTAATTTCTTTCTTTTTAATAAGCTACTTATTATAAATCTACTACTATAATTAGTGCTTATAAAGAACCCCTAGGGCTATAATATAATAATAAGGGAGGCAAGGTATATTAGGCGTTTTAAAGGGGTTAGGGTTAAGAGCCTTTTTTTTATTAATTATAAGCTATAATACTATATAAGAAATTTAATTATAAATTAGCTAATAATAAGGTAATTAAGTATAATTTAGTAGCTTATTAAACCTCTTTACCTTATAAGTCTAAATAGCTATATATTAAGTAGTTTAGAAAAGTTAAAGCTTACTAAAAATAAAGGCTAAATTACTTATATTACCCTAAAGAAACCTTTTAATAATAGTATTTATAGACTTTATAATAAATATAATTATATAGCTAAAATAATAGTACTAATTAATAAAGTAGTTAATAATTTTCTTCTTTTAAGGGTTAATCTAGGTTTTTATTATATATTTAATTACTATAGCTAGAAACCTCCCTACTTCTTAGAAATATTAAAGCTACTAATTAAATTTAAATTTTATTTTATAATTTACTAGGCTATTCTAAGCCTATAGGAAGCTTATAAAGGCAGGGTAATAAAGGGTTTTTTATATTATAAAGTTAAATATAGCCTTTAGAAAGTACTACTTATACTTAGCTAGTATATTTATATTAATATACTAGTAGTAAAGAATATATAAAATATTAGTAAAGCTAGGGTACTTTTTAATTACTTAAAGTAAGGCTAAATTATAGTTTATAATAATAATATAAGGCTTTTTAATATTATATATAGTAATAAGCTTTTTAATAGCCTTAATTACTTATTTAAAGTTAGCTTTTATCTTACTACTTATAAAGTAAGTAGTAAATTAAAAGGTTTTTTTTATTAATATAATACTATAAGTATTAAAAAAAGGTATATTAAATTAATTTATCTTATATATAGTATTAAAAAGTATAAGATTAGGGTTTTCTTTTAAAAGCATAAGGCTAGAGACTAGTATAATAAAAAGCCTTATAATTTAACTATTAAGGCTTTAAGAGTCCTTAAAGGTATATAAAGAATTATTATAAAGTTAGTTATAAAGCTACTTAACCTTTATATAGCTATTAAGTTTATATTAATAATACCTTTAAATTATATTATATATATTATATTATAAAATACCTTCTATACTCTTAGGGTTTATAAATTATAGGTTTATAAGAATTTAAAGTAATAAGATCCTTATATTATAAAGCTAAAGAATACTATTTTTAACTTTTTATAGCTTACTATACTAAACTTATATAAGGGTAATATTACTAAGCTTATAATTATAAGATATTACTAAATCTAGCTTTTTTAGGTAAAAAACACTATTATTAATAATAATAGTAAGCTTATAAAAATATTATATTATTTATAAGAAAGTATTTTTTTACTTATAAGCTTAAGGGGTCTTGCCTTTATAAGCGCTAT
Organism: Claviceps citrina; assembly: GCA_018360365.1. Classification (NCBI taxonomy): domain Eukaryota; kingdom Fungi; phylum Ascomycota; class Sordariomycetes; order Hypocreales; family Clavicipitaceae; genus Claviceps; species Claviceps citrina. The sequence goes on from SRQA01000015.1 coordinate 20,005, forward strand.
ATCTATACCCTTTAGTATAATATATTATAATTTATAATAAATTTATAGTATTTAAATAGCTTTTATAAACTATAAAGGCAAATCTAAGCTTATAAAAGGTAGCTTTAAGTATAAATTTAAGGGTATTAAGGCTATTAAAAAGCTTATTATAAAGGGCTTTTATAGTAATAGTATAAATAAGGGTAAGTAACTTTAATATATAATAATAAGAGCTTTAATTATATAGTAATAATAGCTTTAATTATATAAATAGCTTTAATATATATATTTTAGTAATTAAGTAGATTCTTACACACTAAGGCAAAGTCTATTTTAGATTATATATACACGCTATATAACATTTAATAGCAGCGTCTTCTGCTACTAAGCTATAGGTTAGGTGCCGCCGACTCTACGCTAGGTGCCAAATAAATCGACCCTTTTTGTACTGTGCACTGTGCAGTGAGCACTGTGCAGCGTGAGCTAGCTCGTGCTATCGCTCATTCTGTACTTGCCTCGGATACTGGATACCCCCGTTACAGCCGCCGGGTGCCCGTCTTCACATGCGTGCGTCTCATTGTCATCGAGTTGGTTGATCCACGCCACCACAGGCTACAGCAATCTGGTTGCCAACCGCAACTCGGCTTCTCGAATGCCAGACGCGACACTCACTCCGCGGGCCACCAGTCGTCTTTTCCCTCGCCATAACCGGTGAACCCATCGCCTCGAGCTGCTTGCGCCGACGGACGTCAAACTCGAGCCTTGATGGCCACGGTTTCCAAAATACGCTAGACAGGGCGCCCAACAACGATCCCCGGCACCCCCTGGTTGCCGACTGCTCGTCATGGCAGCGCAGTCCAACTTGCGGAGGACGGCCGCCGAGGATGCGCTGGCTGCCTTCATCGACAAGTGGACTTCCGCAGTGAGATCGAGGTTGCGCGGAACATCGCGGAACACCCGCATCGCCGCTACTCTGGCCCTCACGCTGACGATTGTTGTTGGCGGCGAGGGAGCTCGACGTCGGTGGAAACGGCAGAGACAGGAGAGGGAGCAGGGGCGCAAGCTGGTCAGAACCAATTCCTGGCTTCACAACAAAGATGGCTCCCGAACCATCTACGTCCCCTACAAGGACAGTACCTCCAAGGTTACCATCAATACGACCAAGGCCCTGACCTTCGAGGCGCATCGTCGCCTTTTCCTGAATCCTCCGCGGGTATCTGGGCTGGGAGATGGCACTGTCCCGTCAGCCCAGACCAAGCCCGGGCTGAACCTGGCATTCTTGCACCAATTTCTGAGTCTCCTGAGCATCATGATTCCTCGCTGGTCCAGCAAAGAGGCCGGCCTGCTGCTCAGTCATGGTATCTTTCTGATGCTTCGCACGTATCTCTCGCTCGTCGTTGCTCGACTGGACGGTGAACTGGTCCGCGACCTGGTGGCGGGAAACGGCAAATCGTTCCTCTGGGGTATTGCCAAGGTTTGTAAACCACGACATGGATCCATGGTTGAGTTGCAGCTGGCTAATCAGCACGCTTGAATCGTCCTAGTGGTGTGGGTTGGGTGGCTTTGCGTCTTACACCAATGCCATGATCAAATATCTCGAGTCCAAAGTCTCCATCGCGTTTCGCACTCGACTGACGAGATATATCCATGACCTCTATCTGAACGACAAGCTCAACTACTACAAACTGCACAACTTGGACGGTGGTGTTGGCCACGGAGCCGACCAGTATGTCACTCAAGATCTGACGCTATTCTGCGCCGCAGCAGCGAACCTCTATTCCTCACTGGGCAAGCCCTTTGTCGACTTGTGCGTCTTCAGCTTCCAGCTTTACCGGTCTCTGGGCCCGCTGGCTCTTTCCGGCCTGATGAGCAACTATTTCTTGACGGCAAGCATCCTCCGCAGGCTTTCGCCTCCGTTTGGGAAGCTCAAGGCAGTCGAGGGCCGCAAGGAGGGTGATTTCCGAAGTCTGCATGCTAGGCTCATTGCGAATGCCGAAGAAATCGCCTTCTACGGAGGCGCCGATATCGAAAAGACGTTTTTGAACAAGGAGTACAAGTCCCTCAAGAGCTGGATGGAGGGCATTTACATGCTGAAAATTCGCTACAACATCCTGGAGGACTTCATCCTCAAGTACAGCTGGAGTGCGTATGGGTACTTGCTGGCCTCGTTGCCAGTATTTTTGCCTGCTTGGGGTGGGATAGGCGGTGCGGCTGAGATGGTAGAGCATACCGAGAAGGGCGGCCGCGAACGCCACCGGATGAAGGATTTCATCACGAACAAGAGACTCATGCTGTCTCTGGCCGATGCGGGTGGCAGAATGATGTACTCCATCAAGGATTTGTCCGAACTCGCCGGCTACACCAGCCGAGTGTACACACTGATCTCGACCCTTCATCGTGTCCATGCCGAAGCCTATTACCTTCGAAGCGGACAGAACGAGCTCTACTCCTTGTCAGATGTCCAGGGAACCATTCAAAAGGGGTTCGAAGGGGTTCGGTTTGAACATGTTCCAATCGTTGCCCCGGGCCTGTGGCCTCAAGGCGGGGACGAGCTGCTGGATTCGTTGTCCTTGATTGTGCGCAATGGGGACCATCTGCTAGTGAGTCAGAGCTATCATCATACCCTCCTGACCTCTCGACTTCTCAGCCCTTCAGCGAACCTAGCCATGGGCTCGATTGTGGGACCTGAAGTTGACAGATACTGTGCGTATAGATATCCGGCCCTAATGGTGTCGGGAAAAGCGCAATTGCACGAGTTCTCGCCGGACTATGGCCGGTATATCGTGGGCTTGTGAGCCGACCCAAGAGCATCGGCCAGGATGGCATCATGTTTTTACCGCAACGACCGTACCTTAGTCCTGGCACCTTGCGAGATCAGGTCATTTATCCTGACGGACACGTTGACATGAACGGGAAGCGAAAGTCAGAGAAGGACCTCCAGAGAATCCTGGAACAAGCAAAACTTGGCTATATTCCCGAGCGTGAAGGAGGCTGGGACACGCGCAAGGAGTGGAAAGATGTGCTCAGTGGCGGTGAGAAGCAGAGGATGCAGTTTGCCAGACTGCTTTATCACGAACCCCAATACGCCATCATCGATGAAGGTACCAGCGCGGTATCGAGTGATGTGGAGGGCCTCTTGTACGAGAACTGCAAGGAAAAGGGCATCAGTACGTCTCCGGCTATTCATCGATATCCTTTTGTGATGGTGCATGTCTTGCTAATCATTACCCCATCGTCTCAGCATTAATCACGATATCGACGCGCGCCTCGCTCAAGAAATACCACACTTTCAACTTGGTCCTGGGGACGGGGGACCACGGCGATGGCTGGGAACTCGAGCGCATCGGCACAGAGAGAGAAAAGATGCAGGTCGAGAAGGAAGTGCAGGAGCTGCGCGAACGTCTTGCAGAAGTCGACAGGATGAGGAAGCGCCGGGACGAAATTGAACAGGAGCTTGCGTCTGTGTGGACCGAAAAGGGAGACAGTCTGGCAGCACCGGCGTATGCTCGTGTTGCGTCTGGGCAGGAAGGAGGAGGAGGAGGAGGATGACGCGAGGTGGAAATGGAGAATCGGGGTGAAGGGGAGAGGGGAAGATGAGGAGCAATTTCGAGACAGCAAAGAGCAACTGGAGGATGCTGTAGCAGCATAGACATGTGCGTTTTGTACGATTTTACTGTGCATTTTTCTCTGTATGGAGGAAGAGGAAGATGTTGCCGAAGGGGGCGAACTTCCGGCAGTTTGGAAACAATCCATCTTCCATGTGCGTTTAAGCTGCCGTCTAGGGTAGTAGTAGAGGAGGTTACATGTGACTATTTAAGTCCACTTAGTTTAGATCAACCGTTTGTTGTAGGCATACAGTTCTGGAAGAGGGTAACAACGAATCAAAAGATGATTACTAGTTACACACACATGCATGTTGTTGCGCAGCCTGCGCGGACTCTCGAAGAGTAAGACTACGGGACGTCGAACGACCAGGCGAGTCGTCGACCTTCTACAAGTACATGGTGTGCAGCTCGCTGCTCAACTACCTACTTCGCGACTCGGTAGCCTTGCCGAGGGGGTTTGTTGTTGAAAAACTCGATCAATCATGTGGACAGGACTGCATTGTCAGTGTTGTATGTACGTACCACATACTGCAGAGTAGTCCGCTGACCAGCCCCCCCCCCCCCCCCCCCCCCCCCCCCCCCCCCCCCCCCCCCCCCCCCCCCCCATACCGCATCGCCGGTTCCTGATTCTTATTCGGGCGCATAGCGTGGAGGGGACGAGTCTTCGTCTAAACTCTTGGCTTGTCAAGTTGGCAAGTTTACCCGCGTGGGGAACCCAAGTTCCAAGTTCCCCAAGTTCCAACTAACCCCCCGCCTCTTTTCAAACCCGGGGCTATATCATGGATGGCCGGAGAAAGAGCAGAGCAGCAGTTTAGCCTAAGATGCGAAAGCCCACATTGACGGAACTGTCGTGTAACGAAGAAAGGAAAGACAGAGTCAAAGAACTCCGAAAAGTCCTCGGTCCGGATTCGTCCTCCGCCACAGAACCAAGTCATGAATGGGGGGTCAAAGAAAACGAAAACGAAAAGAGAAGAGTCCTAGTCAAAAGCAAAGAGCAGAAGCCAGTTTCCGGTCCACCTCAATCGTCATGACCGCGGAAATCTGGCACGAAACCCACAAAAAAAAAAGCCACGAGATGCGACTAGAATTCTCCGGATCCTCCCCTCCCCATCCCCCTCCCTCTCCCCTTCCAGGTGGGTGGCAAAAGGGAACTTGAAAAGACCGAGGGGGAACAGGAAGAAAACGAAGCGCCGCCAGGCTAAATTGCTCCTCTTCTGCCGATTCGACGGCGCCGTTATGTGTACCAACATCATACATGTGCACGGGAGTCCCGCAGTCTGTACGGCCTAAGGAGAGGAGAAGTGAAGGAGAGAAGCGCCATCCTGAAGCAAGTTAACCCCGCCAATCGGGAGACGGGCCGGTTCATGGAGTTATGTCATTGCCGTAAGTTGCTGCTGAAGGAGAATGAGACTTTCGTGTATAAAATACTAGCTAGGGACGGTAGGTAGTTCGCTAGTCGTCGTAACTCGTTTTGCTTGTTCTTCTTCATCTTGTCTCTTCACTCTAAAAGTACCACCCCCCCAAACCAACCTACCCCTTACGAAACACATCCGTCTTCTCTTCCTCGACGTTCTCTTTCTTGCAAAAAAAAAAAAAGGCATGGCTCCCTCAATCAAGCTCAACAGCGGCTACGAGATGCCCCAGGTGGGCTTCGGCTTGTGGAAAGTCGACAACGCCACTTGCGCCGATACTGTGTACAATGCGATCAAGGCTGGCTACCGGCTCTTCGACGGAGCTTGCGGTATGTTTTTCATGTGATACATACAAATGACGAAATCTGCCTGGACACAAAAAAGCCTTTCTTTGACTGACTGGACTGACTGGGCCATCGTTGGGGCCTGGGATAGACTACGGCAACGAGAAGGAGTGCGGACAAGGCGTGGCCAGAGCCATTCAGGAAGGCATCGTCAAGCGAGAGGACCTCTTCATCGTCTCCAAGCTCTGGCAGACGTTCCATGACAAGGAGAGAGTCGAGCCCATTTGTCGCCGCCAGCTCGCAGACTGGCAGGTTGATTACTTCGACTTGTTCCTCATCCACTTCCCCGTCGCCCTTGAATATGTAGACCCCTCGGTGCGCTACCCCCCCGGTTGGTTCTACGATGGCAAGAGTGAGGTCCGCTGGAGCAAGACTACCAACCAGCAAACCTGGGAGGCCATGGAGAGCCTCGTTGACGCAGGCTTGGCCAAGAGCATCGGCATCTCCAACTACCAAGCACAGGGCATCTATGACCTGCTCAAGTATGCCAGAATCCGGCCTGCCACCCTGCAGATTGAGCTGCACCCTTACTTGCAACAGCAGAATCTGGTCAACCTGGCCAAGGAAGAGGGAATCGCTGTCACGGCTTATTCATCCTTTGGCCCAACAGGCTTCATCGAGCTCGACATGGATCGGGCCAAGAAGGTCACACCGCTCATGGAGCACGACGCCATCACTTCCATGGCCGCCAAGCACAACAAGACCCCGGCTCAAATCCTCTTGAGATGGGCAAGTCAGCAGGGCCTGGCGGTCATCCCCAAGACCTCTCGCCCTAGCGTCATGACTCAGAACCTCGTCAGTACCGACTTCAACCTAGACCAAGAGGACATGGACAGGATCGCCAAAATGGATCTCAACTTGAGATTCAACCAGCCTACCAATGTAAGTCTGGCCATGAAGAATTTTGGCGACTCCGTAAGACAGAAAGCGCTAATCACATTTCTTCTTCAGTATTTCCAAACTAGCAAACTCTCAATCTTTGACTAAGCCTACACGCAGTCCTTGAATCTCAACACGGGTACATTCGGGTGTAACGACTCACGAGTCACCGTGTGGTTCAGTCGAAAATGCGAACAGAGGGCTTGGTATAAATAGTATTGAAAAGAAGACAGAGTCAAAAAAAAAAAAAAAAAGTTAAAATCGTTGAACAATTTGGTACTATTTCCCGGCCACGGTGAGAGTGACGTGAAAGTCGCTGCTGTGCTGCACTACACGGACACCTTATTCCTCGTCAACAAATAAAGAGAAAGTTCAACGCCTGAACACCTTGCTCGATGCCGCTGTATACTTTGTAAAACGCTCCTAGTCAACATAGTGAATTACACCCTCACGTATGCTATGGTAAACAAAGTTAGCAATTGTCGCTTTTCGACTCAGGAAGATCAATTTCAGCATAAAACATACTGGCGTCAATTTGCTTTAATTGAGGCAAGGCCAATCGGACCTTGTTTCTGTAGAGGGCTGGCCCACGAAGCTGGAGAGGATTGCCTTCGAAATAAACTGTCGTCAAGTCCTTCTTGTCTTGAAGCACCCTTTCCACCTCATTAAAATCGCCAATCTGGTTGTAGCTGGCCCACACTTCTTCCAAGTTGGCTAGGCCTTCCAAGCCTTTGAGACTGCTGACCTTGTTGTTGGAAATGTCCAAGATTTTGAGACTAACATTGCTTTCGATGCCCTCGAGCTTGTCCAGCATATTATGAGAGATGTAAAGTTCTTCGAGTCCCGGTATCTCTTTTAGGGGGGACAGATCCTCAATCCTGTTGGATTGGATGCTGAGGAGACGGAGGTTTGATAGACCGCCCAAGCCAGTTAGCTGGGTAATCTTGTTCTTGGCGACCCAAAGCTGTTCCAGGCATTTGAGATTTTCCAGATTTCTCAGCTCTCTGATGCGATTAGACCCGAGCTCCAGCGAGGTCAGCTTTTCAAAGGCATCCAATCCTTCAATCCTGCTTATCTTGTTTGCGACTAAGAATATTTCTCTCAGTTCCGTCATGTGGCTGATATTCTTGATGTGTTTAATCTTGTTGAAACTCAAGTCCAGACTTGTGAGGTGCTTGAGGTCATCCATTCCTCGCATGTGTGAAATCAGGTTGTCATAGAGATCGAGGTCTTTCAACGTGGACGCCAATGGTTCCAGTCCTTCGATCTCTTGGATATTGTTTTGACGAAGGCACAACCGGGCCACGTTCCTGAAACGTTCTAGTCGGAGGGACACTATGGATCTGATGCGGGAGTGCGTGCACATGATTTCTTCGCAATCGGAGCTTTCGCCTTCTAGTAAGTCTGGAGAGCCGGATGTGTCAGTTGTGGTAGACGCAGCTGGAGAGACACGGCTGGAGAGCATCACGTTTGTGTGCATACCTTCATCGGCTCTAATCTCCTCGCCGGGGAGAACATTGTCGTCATCAGAGTACTCGGGGTCGGATAACGCCTCTGGGTTCGACAAGAGCGCGGATTTTGGAATCCGTAGCTTTCCATCCCATCCTTTGCTATTCCTCATGCCGTGACTCACATCCTCGTCATTCTCGCGGGGCGAAACACGGTCGTCTTGAATGTCGATATGATGCGGATGATGCGGATGGCCGGTTTCCTTCTCTGGCGTGGACGACATGATCGGCACAGTTCAGGACTTGGAACGGTTGTACGCGAGAGCGAGAAAAGGTAACGCGGGAGGAGACGGGAGGTTTTGGTGATGAGAAAGGTGACGAGAACTTTCGGCAAAGGCTTCGACATGCAACCCCACCACGAGTTCGGCGCAAAAAGCTTACAGTCCCAATCGTGATGGTGACATCAACCTGTTTCTGCGGGGCGTTTCGTTTCTGTGCCGGCCGCTAGCTTCATGCTCCGTATAGATATTCCGTACCTTGGCAATCTGAGCCACTCGGCGAATCGGGATTAATGGACCGACCCAAGCGACGTCTACGTCCGCAACCGTCCAGCCCAGCCTATCCCAGCAACGACGCCTCCAAAATACCCTGCGCACACGGATTATTTTCAAGTACTTGAATGTTTTGCTGACACACGAGCTGATTGATCCGCCATGTGTCAGTACTTGGGACGTGCCTCCGCAAAGAAAAAAAAAAACCCCCAATGCACGTCCTCGAGGATCACGGGCAACTGACTGCAAGGGCGGTGCGAGAAGTGTGCCCCAACCTCTGCACAACATCAGACCTGTTTATTCACCTCATGGCTTCATGGATGATCGCTAGACCAAGATACACATCGGGAAGACAGAGGGACACACAGCAAGCAAGAAACATGAAGCTACAGACCCTTCCCAGGTTCAGTTTATAAGTGGTTGCATCACAGATTCTCAGTGCAACCCGCGGCCCACGACTCACTCGCAAGCGGAATCGGCAATCATGCGTGGGGGACGGCGGATTGAATGGCAGGGGTAGCACCCCGTTGAAATGTGCAAAGTCCAAGGTTGTAACTTGTAAGTTGTGGCCTGTTTTGCACCTCGCGTCGTGAGAGATCCAGTTGAGAGAAATTTGCTCTCACAATGCGAACGGTCACAGGTTTCCTTTTCACCGTCTGTCAAAATAGACGCAAAGCTGTCAAGATGCGGCATGCTCGATCGACAAAGTTCACTCCCCCCTGGCTACGCTATCAAGAACGGCTTTCCCATTTGCCAGAACTTGGGCGTATCCACATTCAACTCACCAGCCTCCAATTAACAGCCGTCACGTGATGTCGCGTTCGCTTGGCGTGTGCCACTTTACGGTCAGACGTGTCATAACTCGAAGCTATCCCGAGCACGTATCCCTGGCCATGGCCATGTACCTGAGTAGCGGCGATGTGTGTAACGGGCTGGTGCCTTGCTAAACGGGCGGGCCTGCATCTTATAAAAGGCGCATGTGCCCACCTCACCCCGTGAAAGAGTTTTCTGCAGCATGTTGTTGTCGGTCGCCTCAGGTAAGTTTTTTTTTGGTTCTTCGACACTGATCATTTGCACCAGACTTTGTCTTACTGCTCGTATTTTTCTCTCCTGTATTTTTTTCCGTCATCTATCGTGCATCTTGGCCACGCTCGCCATTCTTGATCTGATAATTCTTCACCAACATCAGCCGCCCACCCGCTCGCCAACATGTTCAGCGGACGATTTGCATCGTCAGGCAAGAGTTTCACCAAGAGCCACAAAGCGTCCAAGTCAAGTTCCTCTTTCAGTAGAGAGAGTGGTGTGAGCAAAAGACGCCATGAGTCTCGACACCGAAGGCCGACTACGGCTTCCACCACCACGGCAAGCGATGATGCAATCCTCGGCGGGTACGTGACAGTCGTTTCTTTCTCGCCTGCTCATCGGTCCGTTCATTTAACAAAAGTGTAACTAGGAATATGTTCTCCGCTATAGTGACGCTCGTTGTTGGCTCCGAACAACGGCTCTTCGCCGCTCACGAGGACGTTCTCTGCTTCAGTCCCTTCTTCAACAATACTCTTCGAAACACTTATATGGACGCTCCGGTCAAGAAGATTGCTCTACCGGACGAAGAGCCCGAAATATTCAGCTCCGTGCTGGAGTATCTCTACAGGGGAGATTATTTCCCTCGACTCACACATAACAAACGTCGCAACTGTTATGAACTGGAGCCTGTCGATGCCGAACGGGCCGCCAAGAGTACAGTGTACCATCGCGGACTTGACGGAGACTTGCTGAAGGACACTGTTATCTACTGCGCCGCTGAAAAGTACGGGCTGGAAGAGCTGAAAAAGCTGGCGCTTCGAAAGCAAGGCTTGCGTAAGTCGGCATCTCTGCCATGTCTTCCTCCTCGCCTCTATTGTCGCAATCTCGTTTTTTAACCAAAGGGGGTTACAGAATCTGGCATCCAATGCAGCACCATCTTGGCATCTGCGCGCTTTGCATATGCCAACACCCCTGATACCGACTCCAAATTGCGTGCTCATTATCTGGCTCTCATCATTCGCTCTCGTGGTACATTCAAACGTAGCGGGACCATGCAACTTGAAATGTATAACGGTGGCACGTCACTCTTTTTTGACCTTTTTGTCGCCATGTGCAATCATGTTGATGATATCTCTTCTGCTCAGTAAGTAAACATCGGCTATAATCGCCTTCGAATTATCTCAAATCATTAACTTCATGCTGCACTAGAAGCACGCCACGATCCGGTCATCGCGTTTAATAGTCATTACCTGTGCTCTATAGGACGACTCTGCTTCATTTTGAGGAGTCGGGAAAAGATCGGTTCTCTCTCTGTACTACCCATTGGGCAGACGTTGCAGAGAATGACAAGCAAACAACCTTCTTCGTATGGTTCCAAGGGCGTTCGCTGTTGTTTATTATTTTATACATTCATTTCCGTCTTTGCTCTGTCTTTCTATCTTACTGCCCAATCTGGCAACGGTTGGAGGGTTCTCCTCACTTGATTAATCCTCACAACAGCTTCTCCGCTTTGCCGTCTAATGTCGTCATTTTTTCACGATAACTCATGTACAAATACTCAGCTCGGTGCAGAAATTTGGAATTCTAGGGTGCAGGCTCATAATACTCTAGTTCTTAGAAAACACAAAGGTTCAAAGCCATGTATTGGCTAAACAAGAGGGCGACTTTTGGTATGCTTGACTTTTTTGTGGATGGTGTGTGTGTGTTTGTGTTGGTTTATTTAGGTGGCAAAGCGCCGCAGGAACACGCGTTTTTCATGTGGAACCTGTGTAATAAACTTTTTTGGATACTCCTTTTCGTCATACGAGCAAGAATAGAGAATTTCTCCCATGACGTTTGGTCTCATCTACTGAATCCCTTTCCCACCTGATGTATGATCCAGCCCAGTTCGCTCGTAGTTTTTGAGTTTTTGGTACGTCATTATTCAGCGAGTGATGAATACGGCATCTCTAAACCCCCTTCACCTAGCATAGGCAGAATCTTCGAGTTTGTATAGTATGGTCATAGCATCCGTTGAGTATGACTGATCCAGTGAAACGCGGTTGTATTCTTCGTCTCCGCAATGTTTCCTGTTCCATTGTCTGGGGAATCTTTGATGTGAAATGGTCTAGAGACCGGTCCCTGGGAAAGCTCCTTTTTTAGACAAGACCACGATACCTCTATCTCGCGCGATGTAGCCCTTCATAAGGTCCTACACAAGTCAGTGAGTGGTGTGTCTTGGAATAAGTTGCAATTCAGTTCAACTTTATTTCATGCATTGCTGCCTGGAAAAAATGTGCAGGGCAGAAAGAAAGATCTGCCGCGGTGGCAGCTGGCTTACCTTATAGATCATGTTTGCGAGTAGGCATTCCACCTCGTCATTATCAACGAGTTCATCCCCGCTGAACAAGGATATTGCGGCGCGAAACTCTGCGAGCGGTATTCTTGTTCTGCGTACTGGGTTTTGATCACCTTCTTTTGGCTCGTCGAATCCCCCAGCAATGAAGACTCTACGAAGCAAATTGCGCAGCGCAATATCCCGACTGCGTTCTAAGGTCAAGTAGATGCGTCTTTTGACGAACACATCCTCTCCCTTCTGCAACGCCAGATCGAAGGATCGCAGATCGCCCTTCTTTATGCATTGTGCGAGCGGCAAGAAAAGCTCTTGAAGTCGTGGATAGTTTTGAAGGAGTTCTTTTGTTGGGAGAACGTGACTGGTCAATAACCGGCATGGTATTAGGTACATCAGAATTCGCCTGTGAAATTTTAGCAAAATGCTTCGGTACATAAACCTTTATATGCTTGCTTACTCTACGTTGTTCTTGGCATCCTTGTGGCAAAGTTGCCACGCATCAATGAGGTGTTTCTCGGCCTGTATGTGAAACGTTGGCATTTGCGATTCTACTGAGACTGGGCAATACATACCTGGACATAATTTTCTTCGAGGAAGAACAAGACCCCCTCGTAATACTTGAATGTCACTCTCTGGGCTTTTGGAAATGCTTCTAGAGGCGGCATGTCTCCCTTGTCGTTGTAAACAGATAACGTTTTGAGAATGGTCCTTGACAAAGACGCAGAATTAAGCTTAAAGTATGTCTTGAAGAGCAGGTTGATCACAAAGTAGATCCCCCATTTGCGAGATTCTCCTATCGGTGCCCTGTTTCAGGAATGTTAGTTTGCGCCTGCAATTGTTCATGGTGCTGACCTACCTGTCGTTAAGACACAAAGTAAATATGCGTTTAAGGTGCTGCTCACAGTCCCTCAGCTGTCCTTGCTTGTCCAGTTCAGGGTCAAAGTCGTCTTGCATTAAGGATGAGGAGCCAGAGGTTTCCGTCGAGTTTCGATTCCGCTCATGGTCGGATTTGATCGCAAACAACCTCAGGTACTTGCCGATCATGTACAGGCTGGGAATTGTCCATGCCTCAAAGCCAGCGTTGTTGTAGCCTCGAATGAGCATCGAAGTCAGCTCCTTCCACGAGTCATAGACTTTTGTCCAAGACGACTGATTCATGTGAGCAAGCCATTCCTTTCAAGGGGTCCGATACGAATCTACGTACTTGGCCGCTCTCCCCCGCCAGAATTTCGCCGAGTGCGTTCCAGTACGCTACATATACCTCCACCCAGCCGCTCAATTCTTCATGATCTACGGTCCTTCGTTGAGAATGTTGAGATTTGATGAAATGCCTGATATCGCCCCTGACGCTGTGAGAGTTGGTGCTTTGCCATATTCGTCTCAGCCGATGAGGCTCATCCGGTGGTGCAACAGGTGACAAGGTTTGCGCGAGGAGATATCCATTGTTCAGAGCATGGGCCTTGGCGAAATCCTCGAATAACTCATTCATACTGAAGCCCAGTGACTTTTCGGTGCTTCAGGGTGCAGTTTCAAGGGCGTCCGGGCGAGGGTTTGCTATCAGTGGCACGTTTGGAAGGACTTCATGTGTCCGCCCGTTTGTTTCAATGTCATTCGCATGGACCCAGTGTGTCGTCTGGTAACTCTGTTGGCAAGCCCAATCTGCCGTTCTACGTGCCCGCTAACGGCCAAAAGCTACAAGACGAAGTGGGTCCTCCTTGGGGAGCGTTCGTTGGCTCAGGGGAATCTCAATCGAATGAATGGCGTGACGTATCACGTGATTTGGCTCGGCTGCTTATGGGTCCAAGCCTTCTGATACAGCCAATCGCTGGTGGGCTCCGAAGCCCTGCAGTGCTCATCCCATGTGGCTGCCCTCCCCACCGTCCGCACACAAAAAATATCGCCGTGTATCCTGCAACTTTGACATTCATCAAATTTCGCCAGTCGTTGACGACAATAACCATATTCATCGTAAGTTGTCAATTCAACGTAAAGAAAATCGTGTACTAATTAAACTGTACAGATGGGTGAGTGCAATCTTTTCTATCTACCTATCGCATGCATATTTGTGAGGATGAAGCGGGAGTGAAACGATCAACATGTGGCCATCGAAATCGACGACGATAGCGACAATTCTCATACCTTCGGACCATCGATATATGACAACATGCGGAACTCCTCCTCTTCTACCATAAAAGCAGTCCATAAAGCTTGTTTATCCCCGGGACCATCCAACCACAAAAGTTACCGCGCGAAACCCGCCCATGTGCTGGTAATCGCAGCAAAAGCACTCCGACGACGGCGTACGACATCGCACAAACAGTCACTCCAATGATCAATGACATCTCGCAGACCTCGATCGAAATATTCTTATTCATCTCTTCACTGTCAATAGAATATTGGCACTGACTATAGACTTGCTTCACAGGTCGTCTTCAGGAATACGAGGTCATTGGGCGACATCTGCCCACAGAGGCCAACCCAACCCCGGACATGTACCGCATGACCATCTTTGCTCCTAACGAGACAGTCGCCAAGTCCAGATTCTGGTACTTCTTGCGCGGTCTCCGAAAGGTCAAGAAGGCTACTGGCGAGATTGTCAGCGTCAAGAACGTAAGCACACCAAAACATCATTTCGCTACAGATGCAGGAGTCTGACATTTCCGTCTTAGATCCACGAGAAGCACCCCCAGAAGGTCAAGAACTTCGGTATCTGGCTGCGATACGACTCTCGATCCGGTACCCACAACATGTATAAGGAGTATCGGGAGATGTCCCGCACTGACGCCGTTGAGGCCCTCTACTCTGACATGGCCGCCCGCCACCGCGCTCGTTTCAGGTCGATTCACGTACGTTGATCACGCATCTGGCTGTCGCGTTGCAGTTTTCGAGTAGGAGCCACTCGCTAACTGGAATATTCAGATTCTCCGCGTCGTCGAGCTCGAGAAGACCGAAGATGTCAAGCGTCCCTATATCAAGCAACTTCTCACCAAGGGCATCAGCTTTCCCCTTCCCCACCGCATCAGCAAAGCCAGCAGCAAGCAGCTTTTCAGCGCGAAGCGACCTTCCACTTTCGCTTAGAGTGTTTCTGGTTTGGGGGAACGGACGGGCAAGGTTCTGCGGGTGTTTACTACGGATCATGGAAATATCAACCTCATTTGCCAGAAATAGCGGGCAACGAATGAAGCAAAAACAATTTCAACGTTACGTGACAGTGACTGGGAGTCCACCATTCGATGCTATGCTAGTAGGCGGAGTCTAAAAGGAATGCATAATTTTGGCGACCAACCCGTTGTGGCTCGTGACTTGACCTTGATATAAGGATCTCTGTGATCACACTGTGGTTTGAGTCAACAGCTGACGAATCTACCTTTGAACGGGAAATTGTCATGGGGATAAGTCAATGCTTGATACCCAAGGTCCCTAACAATGCCTGCCTGCTCGGTGTGGATTTCCCGTTTCGCATCGTGCTTGAATAAACACTTTGCACACAGTGGTTCTTGACTCACGTATGGGGTTGAGTCTTGGAGTCGCAACATGGTTCTGCTCTGTTCGTTCTGCGAATTCCAAAGGTCGATGTATTTCATCCATTGATTCATTCCGCATATCGCGCGCAAATGCAGTCAGCGTAAATCCGCAGAGTTCAGAATAGCATTTGCTTTCGTCGCTGATTAACCGCCGAAATGATCTCAAGTAGCCTCCTTCATTCATCTTTTGTCCGAGGTCAAGGTCCCGAGACAGGTCGTTGAATGGTACGTACCACGGCTTCAACGACTCCCCTGAATATCTCTGTGAAGGTTGGTCCTGGAGTATCGTAAAAAAAATGTTCAGCTTGGAATACAATGAAGATTGCAAAGTGGCATGGTCCAGGTAACTCATCTCTTTTTCTCTTGAGCCTCGTGTAGGTAGGGTATAAATCATGGTTTGTTTCAACAATGCTTTGTCGGCCTTGACGTTGGACTAGAAAAAGTGATCAAGAAGAACCCAAAGTGTGGTAACGTTTTGTGGCCGTGACACTCGGCACCTTGGCCTGATCCGTTTACGAACTCTGGAGAAAGGCAATCTTGGAGCTTATCAAGGTTTGGGAGCGAAGTGAATGAGCACAATCAGTCTGTATTGCTAATCTCTATGGATTTATTGGGAAGAGGCCGACGTAGCGACGGGGTGGATGGGGCAGCACTACGTTCGAGTGCTAATAGCGGTGGAAGGATGCGTGGACGCATCTGTCATGGTTGGTACGTCCTGGCCATGATTCGGATATACGTTCAGAGCACGATCTTGATGAGGTGCGTTCTTCTATCATGGTAATGCATGTGCGCTTCGACAAGAGTCCCATGCCCCTGAGAATGAATCGTGAACGATCCACAAGGATGATGGTCCGATCTTTGCTTAAAGGCCGCGCCAATTCAGTAAGATTTCACCGTGCAACCAACTCGTGGAACGTTTTCTCAGTCTAGTTCCTCGACATAATCATCAGGTAGCTCCTCAAACCGCCCCTCCTGGACCGCTTTCTCAACAGGATTCTGCATGTTGATGACGCCGGTCTTTTTGAGCCTAGAGAAGGATGTTTAGCTTGACGCAACACCCGCGAGACCTCAAGGCGAGTAGTACGAACCGTTCAAACAGGACAAACAGGCGTTCTGCCTCTCGCTCCTTTTCTTCTTCCGTCATCTCTGGGGCATCTGCGAACTTTTCCTTGTCCAGAAATTGCCCCGTGATGGGATTGACCAGTTTCTGAGTCCGTGACGCTTCGCCTTTGCTTAGAATCGAGGACAAAGACGTTGGCACAGGCACGTTGTTCTGGAACAGGAAGCCCGAGGCAAATCCATAGCCAACATTCTCGACAAATGTTGACGCGTCCTTGTCTGACAGGTCAAATAGCAAGTGCGAAATAGCATCTCGTAAGGCTGGAGCTGTTGGATTGGTCGAATTGCTGAGCAACTTGGATGCAAGCGAGTCGCCGCGGCCCAATACAGCCTGCCTATCCTCGGCCGTTGGTAATAGGACCTCTCTCATCTTTTGACGGACATCTTGCGGCGCGTTCTCATATAGCTTTGAGAGGAGGCTCACAACCGGAGTGACCACAGTCTCCAAATCGTTCCCACTGTATGCTCTGATGCCGCGATCTACTAGATCAACTATTCTAGAGGTGACTTGGTAGGGATCATTGTCGGGGTAGAGCGACAATCGGCTCTGGTCAGCTTGGAGATCTAGGTTCAAGAGCGAGTTGACGAGAGGGCTGAAGGGAGCCTCCAGAGGTTTGGCGGCAGGAATATCCTGCTTGCAGAGTAGAAGAGTAATGCTTGATACAGCTGGCGTAAAAGCTGGCACTTTCTCCTTGCAAAAGTGAGTCACATTGAACATCAGTTTGAGCGTCTCTCCCAGAGCCATTTCCTCCATGGGATTTAGTTGCTGTTTTTGCTTGTCCGCCAGCAGACTGACGTGACGTTCCAAGTTGTTGACAATATGGTCTGCAAGGTGGTGGTCGTCGATTAGGGCTTTTAGGTCAATATCAGTGCCGTACGTGGAGAGAAAGAGTATTCTAGAGAGAAGAAACTCGTCGTCCCAGCTGTCCGTTTCAAGCTGCGCGCAAGCCTGAGCGGGATACCCTTCGCAAACGAACATTTGGCGTGTCTCAGGTTTCAGTAGCATCGCATTCGCAATCACCCTCAAGGCTGCTCTTGCAGTGTCGCTCGAGCTGTTGTGGAATGCATACCGCAGTAGCATGGCGATGCCCTTCAAACAAGGTTAGAGGCAATGAAGTTGGCCATGGTACAGTGGACGGACGAACGTTTGCGGTGAAGATTGGATCCGCATCTTTCGGATCCCTTCCGTATATCTTCAGCTCTTCCAATGCGTCATTTCGGTCTAGAATGGACGGCTTAGATTCATGGGTGCTGATGGAGCCTTGGTTTGGTGGTTTCATGGTATACCTTTGGGATCCAGCGATATCTTCTCGACATCATCACTGAGCTTGTTGACCAGATCAGTCACGGCCTGGAGTTTGGCTACAAAACAGCCGTTAGTTGGCCAGCTTGGACGAGCGTCGAAGAGGATGGAGTTGGGAACAAGGCACATGGGTCTCACCCAGCCCGGTCGCAGTTCCCATGGATGCAGCCATAACGAGCTGCCCGCCTGCCCTGTGACTCAATTGAGGGAACCCTGAGCTCACAAGTCATGTCCTCCTAGGATAGATGGATGCTGGCTGCTGGCCAGGGATATAGTCTCTGCAACACTGTGGCTCCGTAGTTTCCTTAACGGCATCGAGAGATTGCTCTCCGGTCAAGCTCTCCGGTCAAGCTCTCCGGTCAAGCTCCCCGGTCAAGGGTCAAGGGCACGTCCTGGGTGGGGGCGTTGCATTGGGGATGCTACAGTTTGCTTCACACTGTCTCAGCCTCCCACCGCCACAGAGGCAGACGAGGCTGCAGGACCCACTGTTAGAAAGCTGCAATCGCCCACCGCGACTCGCCGGCAGTCACCACTGACCAGTGTTCTGCCGCGCCACGCCTTTTACGCGTTTTTCGTGCAGGCGTGTTCGCGTCTGCCCATTAATTAAAGGCAAGGCGCGGGCTCGCTCCGTATCCATGCTGGCTGCCGGGGGACGACTGCGCTGATTTCCGTCACTCATTCTTTTTCGAGGGCGTCTTTGAGGACTGGAAAGCATTTGCGCGGCCAGCGACCTGTTTCTAGGACGTTTTGCCCACCACCACCTTTCATCGACCCGCGAAACCCTGTTACGAAATTTCTCACGAAAACCGATTATCCAAAGTTTGCCTTGCATCGGCGAAACACCACTCAACCTTGTGGTGCATTGGTTTTGCTCCAACAACCAAATATCTCTGCATGGCTTTGCACAAGCTTCTTGGCCAGTGTTCTGCTCTCTAGATCGCCCGTGCTGCCTTGCAGCTGTCATGGCATCTTCAGTAGCCTCGGCCCCTTCCACCAACATTCTTGAATCATTGCCAGCTCGGCCGCCGACTCCTCCACGCGAGGCTGTCCACGAAACTGACAGCGCTCTGTCATTATTTGTTCAACGGAACCTGGCCTTTGACCCGAGGCAGGGCCTTCAGACTCCCCCCAAGGCAGACTCGCCGACTCTTTCTGTGGCCACAGATTCCAACCCGAGCCCCAGTCGAGTCCGAAAAAAAGTCGGGTGGTCCGCACATACGGAATACAGAGAGGCTCCTCAGTTTCACAAGAGTTTAAAGCCAAACATATCCCCGCTACTCTCGACCCCATCCTCGGCATCATCGAAACCTGTCAAGGGCATATTAAAGCCAACACCGTCCCCAAACCCAATAGCGTTGTCGCTGGAAAACGAACCCGATGGATCATCATCGCCCGTCAACATCATCGACATGCTCAATTCAACAATCAAACAGCTTGCGGGCTCCGATCGGAATTCGAAATTGGATGCCTACATGATGCTCGCCAGAGCATTGAAGGCCTCAAACAACCTCCCGGATCGTGTTGCACTGCAGGACAAAATGAGCCTCTTCATGCAATTTATCCAACGAGACATGACAGCAAAAACGACAGCTGGCGGTCTCGATTCGTCGCTGGTTAACCATTCCTTAACACTTCTTGCTACGTTCCTTCATTTTCCTGCGATTGCTTCCACGCTGAACACTGAATTTGGTAATTTCGTCATGGAACACTCGATACGGTCATTCGAAGATGAGGCGACGCCCAAGGACGTGGTGCGACATCTCATGCAAGTCGTTGCATTCCAGAACTTCTCTCCCAAAGTGTTGACTTCGGATCGAGTTGGACGACTCGTGGCCGCAGTGCACAATATCGAAAATTATATCAAGGGCAAGAGTATCGTGATGAGTCGCCTTTACATATACAAGCGACTCATCAAACAATCTCAAACTCACATGGCCACTCACTGTGACTGGCTGAAAGACATGTTCACTGACATGCTAAGCACTGTCAAAGACATACGTTCCCAGGCCATTAGCCTGGGAATGGAGGCTGGCTTTACCCTTCGCTCCGAGAGGCAGCTGTTACGCAAGGTCACGGAAATTTTCCAAACAACAAATGATGCGGAATCATACATCGACTTTTACATCCATAGATTACAGAGTATGATCAAAGAAAGGCAGGCATGTGCTGCCGTGCCTCAAATCTGGAGTGTGGTCATCCTCTTCTTGCGATGTCCACTTGACAGATGGCACTATTACGGGCCGTGGCTGACCCTGGTACAATCCGCCTTCAACATGGCAGACAGCTCAACGAAGCAGGAGGCCAATTTTGCTTGGAATAGATACGTCTTCCTCACGGTCTCGGACTCCAAGGTCAATCCAAAGACCATTGGCACGCTATGTCAGCCTCTTCTCAGCCAGCTGCGAAGGAAAACCAATCCTAAACAACGCGAGGAAGCAATGAGACTGCGGCGAGTTGTAATGGGTGGTATATGCAATCTTTACTATTACATATTTGCCCCTGGCAGCGATAAATCTATGCCGGACGTCACGTGGGATGTAGCTGTCAAGCCCGTCATCAACCAACTTACAAGTTTGGATGACAAGCCCGAAGTCCTTGGTGATGGCATCATGCAAGCGGCGAGCCTCCTAGTCAGTCTTCTCGATGTGAGCACACCGCGTGTCTGGAGGCAAGATCGCATCGTGGATCCCACCCCAGTCAAACCCGATGAACTGCCTGCCATTGATTCGAGGTGGATTCGAAAAAACTGCGACAAGGTCCTGGAGTGTGTCGGTCCCATTATACGCCAAAAGTTCTGCGATTTAGCTCACAAAGATAGCTTGGTTAGCCGATTATGGCAAGCTCTGGTTACTTCTGTGACAGTCGCTTCTGCAAAGGACATCAAGGTTTCAGAAGAGACGGCCAAATTTGTCGCTTGCGCTTTTGGATTACTCTCCGAGGTGGTTATGGCTGCAGCGGCAGAAACAGACGTCGCTCTTTTGCATGTCAAATTCCTACCCAGTCTATCTAATTACATCCAACTACTCATTGATGGGCTTGGCATTCTTCCATTTACAGAGAAGAGACTTTCGATGACCGTTGACAACACGTTCGAGCCCGTCTCAACGCCCTCAAGTCGACCCGATCGGACGGAAACCCCTTGTGGAGTTGTTCGAATGCCTTTACATCACTTATTTGTCATGTTGTCCGCCATTCCTAGCAACGATGCAGACGACAACATCTGGATTGACTTCTTTCAGTCCGTTTTTGGTCCATTTCTGAAGAACAAAAATACAAAGGGTAGACTGGAGTTGACGAGAGAGCTGTTACAGATCATACCCAGGAATACCATGTCACCTGCAGGGCCCTGGTTGTTCACAGCCGATTGCGCGAAGGCTGTGCTTGAAGTTCAATCACCGGACACCCCGACATGCTCCACGGACCAGATGCTCGGACCAGACTATAGAGAGATTGTGTCCTTACTCGAGCGTGGCCTCACTTCTCACCTCGGCATGACTGCCACCGCATGGCTGCCCTTGCTACAAGCGATTGCGGCTCATGTTGCAAGCGGCTTCGGAGATGCGGGCTGCTGTTTGGTCGTTGTTGAGCCACTAGCTAAGGCAATCTACGAATTTGTCACATCTTCCAAGGATCGACCCAGTCCCCTGATTTTGGAGGCAGTTGTTGCACTCTTCAGTCTTACCAAGATTCCACGCGACAAGCAAGCATTGGAAGCCGCTCGATGCAAACTTTGGGGCGCACCAATCTCTGTTTTACCAAAGGCCACACCAATTCATTCCCTGGAGGCGCTTTACAAACTGGGCAATTACTTCCTGTCGTACCTGTATCAACACAACGATGAAACCTGTATAAATACTTCTCTTTTCATGGAAACTATTTCCAGCTTTCTGGAAAGACATCGGACTGTTTCTGGGCTAACAGCAGTCATCAACCTTCAAACTGGACTTTGCAAGTGGATACAAGATGAGGAGGCCATTCTGGCGGCGAGTAACCAGTCTTCGTTGCTAAACATGGTAGGTGGCCATCCAAGCGACACACTAAACTGGACTTGATCATTGACTTATTGCTCTGCAGATCACGAGTATGTGGGACCATATATGCTCCAGGATCGTGATGCATTTTCAAGTAGAAGATGTGGGCATGAGCCAAATCGAGGGCCTCCTGACGTCTGGTTTCAAGAGCAAAGATTCGAGCATCATCCAACGTACTGCACTCACATGGAATACCATTGTGAAGAATGACGAGGACGTGACATGCTCAGACAACCTGAAGTCTATCGTCTCATCTGTTGCCTCATCAGTCGATCTTTTCCTGCACGGCGGCAGTGGGCAAAGTGATGGATTCAGAGCTCAAGGGTCGTCCGTCCTTCGACGAGAAGTAGGGCTTAATGTCGCAGACTCGGCCCTTGTAACAATGGGGAAAAATGTTGGCTCAACGGATGATACAAATGTGACAGGTTCGTCGAGGCTTTCTTTGACGAGAAAGCGGCGGTTGGAGACGACACCTGAGACGGCGCAAGACAAGCCGACAAAGAGGACGAGCACTTCCAGGCTTCGACATGACAACTCCCAGACACAATTTGAGCGTATTGCATCGCCATCACCCCAACAGGAAGAGTCACAGCATTTAACGGAGCGCCAGAAGGAAGTGCGGGAAAGACAGCGGTCCACTACGGCTCTGTACTCGGATTTGTCATCCACTTCACCCCCAGCAACTGACCATGTTTTGTCGCATTGCAACAGAACCGACGATGCCAGTGAGAGTGACAAGCAGGTTCAGGAGACTACTCCCAAGCAGAACAAATCCTTTGAAGATCTTATCAGTTCCACCCCAACCCCAAGGCGTGGCGAATTCCTGCAACTGGATGATTTCAACGACCCACCGTCTTCGCCTCCAATCCCTCGACCATACCCCCTTCTATCAGAGATTCAATCTCGATCTCGAACAGGTCCGATGGAGGATTGGAAATTCTCATCACCCCCCGGTTCCCCTGTCGAAAGCAAACATGAACAAACTGAAGACGCTGAGTTTACTTCTTCTGCTGCTCCTACAGAGTCGGCGTCACCAATCAAGTCTCTGCTCTCATCTAAAAAGCAGCAGAGGGTCCTAAATGAGGCTCGAGGACAGGCTGTCGAGGTAGCCACCGGCCAGGTAGCAGGAAAAGGGAGGGCAGTCGCTCCTGAAGCTGTTGTCCAACAAGCAAAACTGTGCGAGGGTGTCATTACACGAGCTAGAAAAGCTCATGAGACCCCAAGGCCCGAAGATGTCACGTCTGTACCAGTCAAGTCTACGTCCAAGCGTCGTTCCATTCGTCAATCGAAACTAGGAAACAAACGCGAGGAGCACGCGGCATCATATATTGATGTGCCACTTGACGCCAGCGTTATGTCTCATTCGAAGTCCGAAGCAGAGACTGGAGATGCTGAACCATTGACCATACCGCCACAATTAGCTGAGACTGCAGCGAATAGCACCGTCAGGCCGGTTGAACCTCACGAATGCATTCTGGTGCACACTGATTCAACTTGCGCATCATCGGAGCAACTGAGAGAAACAGCAATCGAAGACCTGCTACCAGCCGTACCGTCCACACCTGCAGATGTCGTAGAAGGCACAATTTCAAGCGAACCACGCAGAAAAAGGAAGAGACAATCAAAGACTGGCGATGTTGTCAATAAGAAGAGACGCTCGGGTGTCCGTGGACTGACAGCATCCCCAGCACCGACGGTGAAAGCGACTGAGACTTCTGCAACCGCACCAGAGCATGCTCCTGCCGTTGCGACAGGGGTCGAGACCAGAAGTAGTCTGCGCAAACGACAGCTCCAGGGAGACAGTTTCGAAAAGAAGCGAGCTCCGAGTGAACCCAACCGACGATCTACAACCTCGTACAAAACCACGGATGGGGGTGATACAGATGAAGAAGTGCTCTCTCAGCTAGTGTCAGAGTCTCAGGCTGCATCGCAGCAGAGCCAGTCTCGACAGGAAAATAGTGTTGTTGAAGCAGCTCGCGACGATTCTTTACCGAATGAATCCTTGGCCAAGGACTGCGAAACCCATCCACGTGCCGGGCCAGTTATGGACAGCGTGGAGAAGACGGCGTCTGTCATTGATTCCCTCAGAAATGGCTTGGAGCAATTGCGCAGCATGTCGCTAACGCGAGACAAGGTATATGAGATGGAAGATATTTTAATGGACATGAAACGGGAACTTTTTGAGGCGGAGAGAAGGGGTAGAGTGCAGGGAAGGCCAGCGAGACCAAGGAGGAGAAGTTCGAGAAGGCGTTGATGCCCTGAAGAGGTTTTATTCGGGGCCATGTAACATTTGTTGCATCCATGGTTTGTGTAAGGCATTTTTGCGTTGGAAGACATGTGTATACGCAGGCATTGCAGTGTCGCGACTGCCACGGGTCTTTTTATTGTTCTTTTTTTTTTTTCGGGCGGGTGGGGGAGACAAATCTTCTCAATTATGAGACGAGACACGACCATGTTGAACTAGCCAGGGCGGACGATGTTGTCATGATTGAGTTACTTGGATAATGCAGGTCTATGATGCGTGGCGTGGGATTTTGGAGCCCATGTGAAGAATGAGGTTATTTTCGCACTTGCCGATATATCGTGAACTCTAGGGGAGTAGACGGCGAGGCCCATGGTTCATTCTCCTTGGTGTGTCAAGTGAACAGAGGCAATAAGAACTTGTGTATGTGCGCTATAGTTATGCAGATGGTGTCGGGGATGGAAGCACAGCGACAGTACGTCCATGTATGATTATGAATACAGTAGGTGTAATAAGTGTGTGGTTAGCCTTGAGGTTTGCACTGATGGGTGCCCTACCTACCGGGTAGGCCATTCGGCCACGGCGAAAAGTCCAGGACACGAACTAGAATCTTCCCTTTCCAGCCTCATAAAACGGCCCTAGACGACCAGACCAGACTAAAAACACCCATCCATCTACCCACCCTCGCCTTTGCCGACCCATCCATCCCGCCCTCTCCGCTGGGGAAAAACGAGAAGAAGAAGTTTTTTTTTGTTTCCGAGAAAAGAGAATTTCGTCACCGAAAAATGGCCAAAGAGCAACAACCTACGGAGGACAGCGTGGGCGCCACGACCACCGACGTCCAGCAGGACGACGAGCCCCATGCCACGGCCAAGTCGGCCGAGGATCGCAAGGCCGCCAGCGCGCTCGCCTCGCTCGACGCGGCCGGCGCCGAGGACACCACCGGCAATCCCAAAGAGGTGGACAGCGAGGCGGTCAGCAAGGCGATGAAGAGCCTCGGGGGTGGGGGGTCGGGCTCGAAACCGGCGTCTGGCAACGGCAGGTCTGCGCCGGCGTCCAAGAACGTCAAGGTTGATGAGGCCGACGTGGCCTTGCTGGTGGACCAGTTGGAGCTTCCCAAGGGCAAGGCTACGGAGCTGCTCAGGGCGCACGACGGCGATGCCATCAGGGCTATGAGGGCTTGGGTCAAGGCGTAGAGCAGAGGCAAAAACGAAAACACGGCTCGAGGGCTCGATGCTTCCCCTGCTCTGCTCTGCTCTGCTCTGCTCTGCTATACTGATGTGGAGGAAGATGGGCTGCAATCGCTGTGATGCTCGAATCGGGCCATGACGTCGGATGTGTCTACGGATGAATAACTACTGTTTGAAGTAGCTTGAGACCGATCGCCATCCCCAACACTCCACCAGACGCCGTATGGGATGCACTGCTGGCACGGATTTCTTCCAGACCTTCAGCAGTTACAGCAGTATGTCAGCTTGGTTCTGACAAAAAACGATGCTCTCGAGTCATTCTAGCTGTATATTTACAAAAACGATATAGAATACATAGAGAAGCACAAGACTCTGCAGCCTTTCTTTTTTTTCTCTTCTATGCAGCATTACTTATAATCCTCGCCAGATTTACCTCCCGCTGCGCTGCTGTTTGATGGATGCAGATGCAAGATACCCAACTCCTTTCCAGCCTCTCACACCAGGCTCTGGGCCGTTCAAAACGACCGAGTGATATAGACGAGGTAGCCTTCATTGTCCGCTTGCCCTTTCGGGCTGCAAGCAAGACACCAGCCACCAAGCCCTCAGTTCCATGTCCTTGCCAGTGGACTGCCAATCTTTGGCGCGAACTGGAGGCTCTTCCGTCTGGCCGCCATCAACCTCATGACAACCTGCTCATCTTTGTCCTGGCTCAAAATTCCGTGTTCCAGGTCATGGTATCGGCCATCCTTGGGGGGACAAGTCCTCATCAGTAGGCTTTGTTTCGTGGGCGAGTTCAGATCAGAATCCTCCCCTGACATCGGTGTCACGGGGAGTTCGGAAACATATTTCGCCACTGCTTCGGGAGCTGGAGTCTTGGGCACTGGGGTAAGCAGAGCACAGGACCAATCTAAATCCTCCTCATCATCATCATCTCCGCCGCCTTGTTTGAGGGGCGTGTGCATCCACAATGTGCTCTCTCTTCGATTCTTGAGCGTACCAAGCGGCTCGGGTGTCTTGTTGATACTTGGTACAATGGTTCCGTTCATATTGGCAATGGCTTTGGGCTCCATGCTTTTCCGGCGTCTAGCGCCGCCCCGTGGAATGACGGACGTGTCCAGACGGTACGGTGCTTCGTCGAGCCATTCATTGACGCGTTCACAGCTAGTCTCATCATGTCAGTCGTCGTGTCAGAAACGGCTCG
Organism: Claviceps citrina; assembly: GCA_018360365.1. Taxonomy (NCBI): domain Eukaryota; kingdom Fungi; phylum Ascomycota; class Sordariomycetes; order Hypocreales; family Clavicipitaceae; genus Claviceps; species Claviceps citrina. The sequence continues at coordinate 46,188 of SRQA01000015.1, forward strand.
CTCTGCAAAGGTGCAATGCAACTTACTCAAGTACCCAGCTCACGCCAACACAGTGGACAAGTCCACCGGCTTCACGTACTTTTTCCATCGTACGCTTGCCACCATCCTTGAAAACCACGTGCGTGATGCCCACGTTGCTTGACGAGCCGTCTCCATTGCCTGAACTGCTGGGGTTCCAGTGCCATGTTTTGACGCATTTCGCACCCATATGAGTCAGAAGCTCGATGAAAATGCCACTAGCATCCGCACCTTCAGTCGTGTGCACATCTACCAAGACGACACAGCCACGCAGCAGCGCAGGATCGACATCTCGTCGAGGAGTGTTTCCCGGCGTGCCAACGCTCGAGCGCTGGTCACCTTTGGTCGGTGTGGAAAACGGGTCTCCTCCGGGAAGGATGGAAGCCCTCCTCTTCTCTTTTGTTGGCGAATACGAAATGTCCGCAAATCTAGAAGGAACACGGCCAGCGCTAAAGCTTCGCGTTTTCAGCGGACTTGACTCCGAATCATCTGCTGGCTTCAAAGGAACCTTTGTAGTCGTGCAGAAAGCTGTTTGCGGTATTGGCCGAGCAGGAGTAGCTGTCTCATGTGGTGCCCTCCTGGCCAGGGTGGGCTCTATGGGCATTTCATTCTCATCACCGTATTCTTGACTGGCTTCCGAGAGAGTTTCCTCACAGACAAGAGTGTTGGCAACTTCGTCGGGTTTCTGGAGCATCGGAAGCATGGTGTTGGCCTCTTGGGCTAGAATATCATCTTCGTCAAGCATAGCCATGTCCTCCATGGAAATGGCATCATCGCTCGCGTCTTCTCTACGCTGAGGCCCGGTCTGATCTTCTGACGAATCGAAGTCCGCATGGACCATGATTTCGTCTTCAAAGAACGTGCTTTTAACCGGAGAATTGTCTGTTTCGAAAGCCACCACAGGATTGTAAGAGTCATCCTTGGGAAATGTGCTGTCGAAATCCTTGACACCGCTAGAAGTAGGCATCTCCAGCTGGACAGTACTTGTGGCAGACCAAGAGCCAGACTGTCTGGCTGCTGATGAAATGAGGCCCATGGTAGACCTTGTCGAGTGCCTCCGTGCAGCATCGATGGAGTCTTCCTGATTGCTGGGTCGCTGACCTTCACTGCCATCCAGTACTGACATGGTTTTGCATGCAGACACATCGTCCTCGGAGTCGGCATCGAACTTGGAAACACCACATGGATCCACAATGGCAGCTTGGATCTGGAAGTTCAATTCAGGCTGTGACCCATCAATCGCTCCTTCGGCCTCGGTGGAGGTGGAGGGGATTGAAACTTCTCCAGTCTCTTCCACCTCCGTGATAAACTCTTGCAGATTCGTCAAGACTTCGTCTTCAGCTTCCTGAGTCATTTCTAATGGCTGCGAAAGGAGTCGATCTTGACGTGTTGGCCTATCTTCTCCTAGAGGACACTCCCGCGCTCCGCTTTCCTCGGCCGGACATGAAATCGCATCGCTCGTCCACACCGTTTCAGCGTATTCAGCCAGGTCATCTGCAGCTTGTTCAACGAAATGCGAGTCCGCTCGGTCTGGAAGGACAGCTGACATTCGCCCAGAGAAACGAGGATTTTCGATAGGCGCATCAAACGGGTTGTCACCCATCGGAGGTTGCACTAAGTCGTCTGACTCCTCGGCCAGAAGAAGGTCCGATGGCCGCCCGGACGAAGGGACAGGCAAAACTGCTGCCATGATCGGTTGCATCTGTGGCGACCCTATCGGGGAAGTACTGGATTTTGCGGGATGCTGCATCACTGACCAAACCCCCCCAGGCATGGCACGTTTAGCGGGAGACTGAAGCATGGAGCAACCCTTCGCTGGAGTCTGATGGTGTACCGTGCTTCCGAAAGAAGGCGTTGCGAAGTTTAGGCCTTTGATTGGAGAGGGCGGCCTCTTCGCGGGAGATTGAAGGAGAGCGTTGGAATGATTTGGTGAGGTTTGGGAGTCCTGCTCAGCAGTCGAAATGATTCTGGCCTGCAAATTCAATCCGGGCAGATGGAGACCACCGGCCCTCTTTGCGGGAGACTTGAGTGTTTCTCGGGGGGGTGATGAGGGTGGCCGCCTCGGCGGGGACCCAAAAACAACGGGACCTGGACCTGCTTGAAGCTTCGCTGCTTCTCTAGAATCGTCGTCGCCATGTTCGATAGATGTTTCTTCGGCTTGGTTGTCTTCTAATGATTCACTCGTTTCGATTTTGGTAGCGCTCCTGGCTGTGATTTTCGCTCCATCACCACCCGAAAGCTCATCTTCCGAGCTCTCCCTGTCTCGGGAAATAGGCATTTGCGTCACCTTTTTAGGGCTCAGTGGCTTCTTTCGCCTCTTGCCGGATGGTTGGGCCGACGCAACCGCCGTTGCCCGGCGAGTAGGCCGTCCGCGAAGTCCCCGCAACACAACAGTAGATGGTGCTTCCTCGGCCTTCGAAGCAAGGCTCACGTTCTCCTTCCCCGGCCGTTGAAATCCGACAGCCTTTCTCGTGACCAATTTTGAACCGTTCGAGGCGGGTTTCGAGACGGTACCGGCAGCGACGCTAGTTTGGGCAGGCTTTTTGTCCGTCTTCGGAGCCGCAGGCATTGGGTCCTGGTTGGACGATTTTCCAGCGCGACCACGAGTTCGGCCCACGACCAGTGCATGATCACTAGCAGGTACTTCGGCTGTAGTCTTTCTCACAGCTCTGAATCGAGAGCCTCTTGATACCGATTCCACTGAAGCTGTGCCACAGTCTGCTGTTTCGTTGCGACTATCCGGCCGAGCTCGAACAGCTCTCCTGGAGCTGATGCCGGCCAGTTCGTCATCACCATCGTCCTTTTCCTCGTCTCTGATTTTCCTCTTCGCCGACGTACTCTTCGTGCTTGCTGTGGCAGTTGACAAGGATCGCGCCCTGCCAGCTGCCGTCACGACCCTGGTGGTTTTCGTGGTAGCCGCGCTGGCTCGGGCCGCAGCCCGAGATCTCGTCATCCGCTTTGGCGGCGAATCCATGGGTGGATATTTGGAAAGTAAATGTGCAATGGGTTGTGTTGTTTTGGCTAAGTCGAAATCACCGCGGCAATAAATTGAAGGACATTAAACACTGGCGTCTCCCAGTCATGCAGTGTTGGAAACAGGTGATTGTGCATTCATTTTTCATTTTGTTGATGTCGAGCTTAGGGTCGAAAATGGTTGCTGTGGCAACACGCCCGAGACCCACAGCGCGTAAGCGTTTGCGCCTGTCTGCGCGGCGCGCCCGTTCGGGCTCTTATGATGACACGTTGACAATCGAGGTCAGGAATCTTTCACCCAGACATTGCGACACATCGGCTCCTTGCGAGTGTACTGGATAAGCAAAGCATCGTGTCTCGACGGATTCAGTGGTCTGCAGTCGCATCAAGACAGCCTTATTCATAAACATCGATACTTCACCTTCGATGCGCCATGACGAAGGAGCAGAATGAGGGTGATATCATACTAATATGTAGCATAATGCATGATGTAGAGAAGTGTCGTCTCTATGTATCAGACAGGACGAACCCTTCAACCCCTTTGCAAGCATTTACATCCTACTTCAGCAGCACAGAAAATTCAATGCTAGGGAACCGGATACCTACTGGTCTAGTCTGTATACCTACCTCCTAGGTACTATACTACCTAGATATCTACCTAGGTACTAAGTTAAGACCGAGTTGGATGCATGTGAAAGCTCTCTCCTGTGCAAAGTTGTACGCAGCATCCAACCTTTTGTAAACATGGTGGAAAGCAGTTCTATTCTCGTAACCTAGACTGATCCATCCGACCTGCTTCCTCACGTCTTATCCGCATTACAATCTTTCATCCTTCACCTGCTTGCTGTATTGTAGCCATGAGCTTAAATATCTGCAAGTCAGCAAGCATCAGTGACTCATCGGCGACGAGAGGGGGTCGCAACTCTCCACCAAGTCTACGAGGATCGACTCCATTCATCGCTTTTGTACTCGCCCTCGACATCTTTTCGGTAACCAATGCTATCTCGTCGGTCGTCGATCAGCCTGCCCCATTCGAGTAGTAGCCGGAATAGATAAATTTCCCGATCTTCCTTCCGCAGCGCTCGGGCAGCCCAGCGTTGTCCCTGTTGGGCTATCCATTCCGCGTCGCCAGGGCGACCCTTGAGGTACTTGTCGATTCCGTTCATCTTGGCCCTATTCGCAGTACCAGTAAAGTACAAGACTGTGGCATGTAGAGCGTGATAACGTGTATCGACGGGCACGAAATGCAGCCATGGAGTCAGCCGCGTGGAGTACCACGTTTGGAAGATGGTGGAGATGAAAGGTACGCTTTGAGAGCGAAGAATTTCCAACAGAGACTTGGGGGGCCCGTCGTCTTCGTCTGTGAGTAGAACATAGCGATAATTCAGAGGATCCTCTCCATCAGTGTGTTGACCGTACATCTGCTTGATGAGGTCACAAGTCTTGCCCAAGCAAGAGTCATGGTATTCTCCAACACCAATGTTGAATGACAAGTCGTGATTTGCCTCCCTCACCATCACCGATTCCGACGTAAAGCTCTCTTCTGACTTATCGAGCGGAAGGATCATCGTTACCCTATCAGCTGTATTTGAATCGTTCATGAGATGCAACAACCGCATTTTGTGGCTTCCTCTCAATACTTGTTCATTGAGTGGATGCGCTCCAATTGTAGTGCTCCAAAACAATGCATCCTTCCGTTTTGAGAAAGGCTCCTGCCGATCAGGTCTGTCTGTTCGCGACTGGGATAAGGGTAGCAGGATATCAGAAAAGCCTTCCGTTTTGAACGAACTGAATAGAGGAACGAGCTCTCGGATTGGTGGCAAGACTGGGTCGGTCATGAAAAAACTATGTAGGTAGGCCAGATCCGGTTGATTACATGTTTCGAGCGATCTGACCCAGTCGTCCATGAACTGACCGCGCGAATGGGGATTGACGCAAGCTGAGCAGAATGAAGCAACTTCCAAATGAGGGCGTGTTTTCACGAGGGAGGTGGAGGGACATGCTTCCAGAAACATCTGCCTCAACTCGTTGGCCCCTGTCTGGTGCCAGGACTGATCGTGTCCAGTCGTTGAAGAGCCGCTTGGTCCCAGAATGTCTGCAAAAGGGGCGGGTTCGTTCTCAGATCTCATGGATATTATCTTGGCCATGGCATGCAAATATTCTTGATTGTGTAGTCGCTTGTCAGCCCATGAAGGGATCACTCGGGGGGCATGATTCAGGTTCACAGGTATCACCATGTCAGGCAAGTGTCTCGAGAACTTGTTGATCATGTCGATCAATTCGTTCAAGTCCGGACTCTTGCCATCACCTGCCAAGTCGCTGGCGACGATGCGGCCATCTTTCACCGTGATAGACCCAACCCCGATGTACGACGTGACCAGCTTTACGCGTTTGCGCAATGTTGCGGGTGTCATTGTCCAAAATATTTCCAGGTCCTTGTCAATCTGGTGGAAGTCATCGATGACTGCAGAGCCAGATGCGAACTGATACCACTCGCCGAAGTTGGGAGGAGGGACTCTGCCGCCGTGCCGTTCCTCGTACGTTGTCACGGCGGTGACGATGCTTCTGCTAGTGGCCGCCTGTAAAAGCCAGCGATCATGCACCGCCCGAGCGTCATAGATCAGGTCGTTCAAGGGATGTCGTTTTTCAAAGTGGCTGAGTGGTTGGGCGAGCGTGAAAATTGTACAAGTTATCAGCAGAACAGAAACGAGCAAGACAACCAGTGTTCGCCGGAAGAAGACAACATGACGAATGTCAGCAACGTATACAAAAAGAATGAAGCCAGAGGTACTCAGAAAAAGGGGCAAGAGACTAGCAGAGCGGGCAAGATGCATCCAATCTCCCAAGCTGAAGACGTTGCTGGCAGCGCGTCTGATGCCAACAAATGACGTGATCGATACGAAAGACATCAGAGGGGTCACTTCACAGGCCCAAATTGTCGCACTGATGACAAGTGCGGTTAAGGCGAGGCTGTCAACAAGTACATCTACTCCGTAAAGATGTCCAAATTCGACGTTGAAGGGGCCGCGCCCAGTAGTCATGTAGATAGCCATCGACATGACAGCGGCCAATATAGACACAATGAAGAGTATTTTGGACAGCGTGTGCAGTTTGGACTTGAAACCTCGTGTCCAAATAAGCACACGCCAAAGATTGATGATGACGGCAGCGTCCAAAGAAACGCCAACGAACTGGAGAAAAACGACCAGTGGTCGACTGTCCAACGGCGCAAAGCAAATGTATGTTGACCTCATGACCTGATTGGTCGCAGCATAAGTGCCAATCGAGATGGCAGCGACACCAGCTATGGCCAAGCAGTGTTCGGCCCGTGAACCGCTCATCCACTCTTTGAAGTCGTCAAAGATGCTATGCCAAGGGTCCTCCAACTCATCCGAAACTGGAACCTCCCAGCTGCCGCGCCAGGTTACGGTATTATAGACGGCTAACAAGAGACATAGCCAAGACTACTGGAGTCATCAGCATTCGGGTCGAGGAGAAGGTGATGAGTTGTAGAAGTGGTAAGAAGCGATTCAGGATACCTACCTCGACGCCGCAGCCAGAGCATTGCTGTTTATAGCTGACGTGATTGAAGACCTCGAGTCGCATTACAATACAAAATAATAAAATAGGGATACAATAGCGCTTGGGCCGCGCAGGACGACTGAAGCCAGTATCGACCGCAGGTGAAGCTGGATCTGTGCTTGCCAGCAAGCCAGATTGTCCAGGTCTTGAGGCAGAGTCAAACCGCCCATCCGCGCCGAGAAGCCCTTTCGGCAAGAAGCTAATCAAAAAACAAAGCAAGCCAGTGCTGAATAGAATTATAATTGATGACAACCGGAGCCGCTCTGATGGACACTGAGTACGTTTTCCATGATTTGTTGTCGGTTGCCAGTTGCCAGGGTGCGGTCACATACCAGTGAGGGAGTGACGCTCAAACGAATGACACAAATATGCAAATGAAAGCAGGGTGCTGCGGTTTTATTAGTCTATTTCCGATGCTGCTGTTGCGAGCCTCAAGGTGAACAGCTCGGGCCACGGAAAACAACCCACCACAAAGCCGAGAGCTGATACGCTGGTGACCGTGCCATGGCATCGCTGACAAAAGATGGTCATGTTATGGTCATTGGTAAGGCATTGGCATCTATGCCAGAGTCAGGGGTGAATCACATCTGTGGTCGCCGACTCGCCGGTATGGGATTTCTCCATTACATAAGCAGCGTAGCTCGACACATTAGGGCGTTGGAGTGGTAAACCAGATTGCATCCCGACTCCCCAAAGCAACTTTTCGTACCATGTGATGATCGTAACGGAAGCCAAACCCCAAAGGATCTGACCGGCCATCTCTGCCAGCATCATGGCAGGCCTAAATGATGCACCGGGTGTCGAGGCCTTCGCCGTGCCCGCCGTTTGTTTGGTGATTGGCTTTCTAGGATACTTTCCACAATATCTCCTTCGCTCTTCTTCGCTCGAGCCAGGCCCTCCATCTGTCAGAGAAACGTCGGTTTTCAACGCATTGCTCATCTGTCTTTGGTACACCTACTTCAAGACGGTGACTGAAGATCCCGGTCGGTTCGTCTTCCCCGACGTCGTCATCCAGGCTGAGGGTAAGGGTAGCTGGTGCAAGAAGTGCTCCGCTCCCAAACCTGCGAGGGCACATCATTGCAGGCATTGTGGGCGATGCATTCCCAAAATGGATCATCACTGTCCCTGGACGGCAAATTGCGTCTCAATGACCACATTCCCGCACTTCCTACGCTTCTTAGTCTTCTCCAACGTCTCTCTGTGGATGCTTGCAAGCCTGCTCTGGCAGAGATTTTCTGCCTTGTGGGAAACACGGGACCTGCCAGCACATCTTGGACCAACCTTACCGGCGTTGGTTGGATTGGCTCTGTCCGCACTCATCTGCCTGTTCACATCCCTCGCGCTTGGAATCATGCTCATTGCGACGATAAAAAATTGGCTGTTCAATTGTACTATGATAGAGGGCTGGCAATTGGAGCGTCACGAAGCGATTCTGGAACGGGAAGGCATGGATTGCCGGGACTTGCGTGGTCCGGATGGGAAGAAAGTAAGAGTAGAAAAAGTAGAGTTTCCCTATGATGTCGGAATCTTCGCCAACATGTCCCAAGCCATGGGAACATCCAACTTCATTCTCTGGTTGCTGCCGTTTTCCCCTAGCCCCAAGGTCGGCAAAGACGGAAAAGGAAACGGTTGGGATTGGGAGGAAAACGGATTTAATCGCAACAAAGGCATGTGGCCGCCCCTCGACCCGGAAAGGCTGCGGAGAGAAAACCATGAATGGCCTGCGGCTCGCAGAGACTTTGCAGCTGAGCTGCGAGATGTGGAGGCATCGCTAGAGGACCACCAACGCATGCTCACGCAACGCCAAACGAGGGTCGCAGATCAGAACATCCTTGCCGAGCTCGAGGAAGTCGACAATTACGATTCCGTTGATGAACAAGGCCAGCTCAACAATTTCGAGGATCCAGCAAGCTGGAGAAACACTGAAGGTGAGGCGCTGCAGGATTATGGCGTCGATCGGGACGCAGAGGGCTACGACTCTGAAACTTATTTGGAAGAGCATGACCTTCCCATTTCTGAACTAATCCGTCGCCGCCGCCGTCGCCGTCGCATTCTTCCCTCCAAGAATATGAATTAACGCTTGTTTTTTGGGAAGCCAGGAATGCAACGCACAGTTGACTCCTCAGCGGGCAGAACCTGAACTCATGTATAATATTGGATGAAACCCTTGGTCTAGCCCCGAGGCTCGCATCAAGAATTATGTGTATCTACAGCCTCAAAGTCACCAACGGTAATCAATACCAAGCTCTCCGGTTCAAATAAATTCAAGAACCACTCACTACCTCACCAATCGTCGTCATCCTTGTCCTTCTGCATAGCGTTCTTTCGCGCGAGAAGGGCATCAGCCAAACTTCCTCCCAGACTTGGCGTGGGTGTATTGCTGCGGCTGCCTTCCGAACCACTCGCCCCATTAAGGCCAAGGCCAGAATCTTTTTGAGCCAATTCCGCTGGCTTTCGTCCTGCCGCAGGACGCTTTGCCGGAGGGGCGGGGGGTGTGGGTTTTGACTTTGCAAGTGGTGGAGCTGGGGGAGGTCGTGGTGCAGGTGCCGCTTGTTCCTCTACATAAGCAGCAGGGACCCAGGCTTGACCGAGCTCGGTTTTAGCTAACCACCAACCTGAGCAACAACTGTTAGTTCATGATGCATTCAAAGCTGAACGGAGAACCACGTACCATTGTTCTCTTTCTGAACGATTTCCAACACATCTCCAGCTTGTACAGAGAGTTCGTTGTCTCTCTGTCCATTGAAGTCATATAAAACTTTAGCCAAGATCTTCGACCGTGCGGGCGCGGTCGGTGGCGGCGGCGGAGGTGCTCGAGTTGCTGCCGTACCAACACTACCTTGGTTTCTCGTATGACTCGGAACCGGTTTGTCCGCGCCCAAGTTGGATCTGCTATTTGTCCCGTCAGGTGGTGTTGTTTGAGTCGCCACCACTGCTGGGGACTGAAGTGCTGCCCGTCCACTCGCCTCCGGCCGGGGCTGCACTGTACGATTCGCAGTAAGCCTGGACGGCCGACCATTGGGACCACCGGGCCTGATAAGTTTTCCGCGGGTAATAGGTCGAGGGGGCACTGGCTTCGCCTTGGGCATAGGCCGCGATTCAGACGCGGGTGCTTCACCAGTTTGTGTATGAATGGCACCGCTCTTGTAGTAGTCCTCCGACTGTTGGGAGTCTTTTATCACCTTGACCTGTTGAAGCTTGTTTGGCTTCTTGGCATATTCGATGAAGTCTCCAATCTTGAGGTTGAAGCCACCAGGCATCACTCGCTGCATTTGCGTAAACAGCTCAGTTTTGAAAACACAGTTCATCAAAGGATCGGCTTCCTGGGCCGAGCCCACACCGAGCGAGAACCAGTCGTCTCTGCAAGTAGACGTTCCGACAAACTTAATGGCCCCAAGAGGAATGGCCCGTTCCACAGCAATTTGGACTTGGCCATTGGCAAGTAGCTGTGCTATGATGTAGAGCTTAGAGTTGGTGACAATAATCAGACGGGGGCTAGGTTTGCTGGACCGTCCAAACTTGGCCTCCAGAGCTTCTCCGCGACAGGAGAAAACCACACGCTCGTTTGATCCAATATCGGTGGCCTTTCTGATCTGGGCGCCTGGCCCAGCAGCCGCATTGACACCGAGGTAATCACCCAAGTATCTTCGAGAACCGAGAAGGCTCATCCGTCTGCGCTCCTTTTGGCCTTGAAGTAGCTTGTGTCCGTGGTTTCGAAGTTCCAAGTATTCGGCTCCCGTTCGCTTCTTCCGCCACATTCTTTGTATCCGAGTCGCAGATTCCGCACGGTAAGCCAAATATGCACGCCACATCCGCTGGATCCGAGTGGCCATATTATGCCAGTATCTGTCGCGCATGTGCTCCAACGCAAAGAGGGTTTCGGGTGCCTTGATGAAGGCCTTGCTGACACCGAGTTGCCATTCTTCCTTCGGAATGCTCGTGTCCTTGAGAATCTGCTTCACAGCATCTTCTGTAGACCCTTGCCATGTATACTCGCCTGCATATGACGTAGCTGGTGATAACAGGAAGAAGCGCTCAACAAACTTGTCGAAAGATTGGCGATAGGCGAAACCAGCGCGCCGAATTCGAACGTTTTCTTGCAATCCAAGGTACTTGATTTGATGGAGAACGTTGGGCATATTGTACTCAGTGGGAGACTTGTTCTCATTCGGTTTGATGGTGCGAATGTACGAGGGTTGGCATTTCATCAGTGTGTCCACCAAGGCATTTGCGGAAGTTCGGATGCGATCTCCTGCAGATGGCGGTTGTTTTCTGTTGTCCTGGTCGACCTGTTGAGGCGACAACGCACGCACAAATTTATTTCCACTTTTTTGAAAGAGATTAAGAAGACCCTTCAGAAGTTGGTCTTTGTTCTTGTCCGTAATTCCGTCTACTGTGTACGAGACGTCCCCAGCGTAGTGCTTTACAATGAAACTTCCTTGTCGCGGAGTCAAATGAGCGTGAGACATGCCATTTATGCTTTGCATGAATGTTCGATCACACGCCGCAGGGTCAGCATGTGCCGTCTTGGTAGCATCCTTCATGGCTGAGAAGATTCCTGGAGGACGTATTTGCTCGATGAGGTCGCATACAACTTTGTTGTCGAAATAGTTTATCGGCGTCCACTGAATTTTCTCTCGGGCGTACTCCTCTTGCTCGGTTTTTAGCGTCAGCTGAATGAAAATCTGCTGAAGCTTCTCGTTCACGTAATTGATACAGAGCTGTTCAAAACTGTTCTTTTCGAAAATTTCGAAGCCATAGATATCCAAGATCCCAATCGTATTGGCCAAGGCTTGTTTGGATTTCAGTGATTTATTGATCCGCTCGACGATCCAATCGAATAACTTGTGATAAATAGCCTTGGCCAAGGCGTCACGAGTAGCGGTGGCTTGTGCAGGATTCGCGGGAGATTCAATGATTTCACCACTCCGTGGCGTCAAAATACGGATAGTGATGGCATGAACCAACTGTTCTGGGGTGACCTCCATGAGATAAGCCACAAAGGCTACGACAGACTGGTCAACGACGGCAGCATATCCACTGTCGTCTTCTTGAAATTGAATGTTGCCGATCCATAACGTGGCTGCCAGCATGCGAAATATTTCATCCTGCTCAGCCTGACCGAGACCAATTATCTTCATGGCATTCAGCGTATCTTGAAAATCGGCGACATCATCAATGCCATCGACATCGTAGCATTTGGAGCGGCTTGTGTATACGTAAGTTTCCGGTTTTTGAATGCCAAAGAGCTCCTGGTACTGTTGTGAAGCTCCTTTAGTGAATTGATAGAAGATGTGAAAATTTCGTTCATTGGTGATCTGACCGACAACCCGTGACTTCTCGAGAAGGTAGTTGGTGATGTCAGCTCCGACTGGTTCGCCAGTAGAGTTGAAATGGATCTGGAGATACTTGCCGAATCTCGAAGAGTTGTTGTTTCGTAAGGTTTTCGCATTTCCAAAAGATTCAAGTAACGGATTGGTCGCCAGAACCATTTCTTTAATCTCCTTGATATCACCGGACTGTTCGCCAGAAACGTTTGCAATGTATTGCATAATGCGCTTGGCTGCTTCTGTTTTGCCAGCCCCCGACTCGCCGGAGATGATGACACACTGATTTTCTTGGTAAGCCTTCATGTTGTAGTACGCTGACTCGGCAATTGCGAAAACATGAGGCGGCATCTCCAAGCGGTTTTTTCCCCTATAGCTGTCGAGAACTTGGTCTGTGTAGATGCCGAGGTCGCGAAACGGATTGACGGAAACCAGAACATGGCCGATATATGTATAAATCTCAGCGTTGTCGAAGCGTTTCTTCAGATTGTCATTGATGGCCTCATTTGACACCTTGCTCAACAAGGTCAGATCTGAGACTCCGATCTCCTTCTTCTTAGACGTTTCAAATGTTGCTTTCTTGGGTATGCCGCCGCCAGCGCCTTGAAGGTCCGAGGCACCCGTTTGGGCATTGCGGGCGGCCTTGTCCTTGGGACGTCTTGATATACCCTGTCCCAGAAGAATATGACCGCGCACAGGATGTTAGGTCAAGCTCTGTCTCCGAGAAAATGAACGCTTCTATGATTGTAGCTTGTGGACTTCTTACCATGATAAGACAATAATGCTGGAGAAGGAGAGTGCAGTGAGCGGCCACGTAGCGTTTTACTCGACCATGAGGCACAATTGAGCGTGCGATTGACAATGGTTAGAAAGTATGGCAAGTTCCTTCCAAGGCGAGTCCTTATGGCATCGTCAGTGCCTCTCTGTTCTGCCAAAGAGACACTGTGAGGTGCTGTCTCGATCCGTGAGGTTGCTGCCTGGCCTGACGATGACGAAGCGCCGACAATTTTCCGCTTAGGCGCATAGCCTCTGTTGGGCGGTTACGAATCAGCAAGGGGGAGATTGGGACCTGACTCCGCTCCGGGCTAAGTCCGAGGTAACTTGGTAACCTGGGTGACGCCTGTGACATCCTGCATGCATGTCAGCGTGGTCAAGATGTTCTCAGCCGAACGCCAGACTGATTGTTCGTCGTTTCGCAGTGTCCAAGTCCGCTCCGCAATAAATCTTCATTTAAAATTTCCTAATGGATAAGACTTGAATCATGGGCATTCGGCGTCGCGCTGCAAGAATCCCGTAGTCTGCACAGTACTGAGTTATCACAGCCGGCTGAAAACAGCCATTGTTGGTGCAAGTGGCACACTGGCATTCGACCTTGACGTCTTCATTGCGGGGTAGTGGGTGCACCCTGCCCGTCCATGAGTAATAACGTTATGAGGTGCCGACCGCTAGGTCCGACCTTTGCCCACCTTCTTCTCTGTCAGGCGTCTCCGTCCAGGCTCTATCTCGTCATTCTCAACTGCTGCTATATACTTGAGCCAACCTTAGAGCGTTTTGCCAGACTTTGATCGTCTAGGTCGTTTCAAATTTACCGAAAATTGCGTGCGAGGCGTCCAAGGAAGAAGCCTAGCGCTCTAATCCGCAACATGTCCATGTCAAACGAACAGCAACCGCAGGTCGTTGATGAGACTCCGATTTCACCAATTCGCCCAGACACTCCCAGAAAAAATTCACTTGAGAATCACTTGATGCATCGCCCGCATCGCGAGGAGCTTGTAGATAGTGTGTACTCCGCTTCCCATTCAGCGCCGACTAAGAAGCTGGGCTTTGAGGCATTCATATCAGTCAAGCTAATCAAGTGCATCATTAGAGAACATCCTACCAGCTTCTTCAGCCGCCCCCGGAATTCTTGCACATCAAAAAGAGGTATGATCACACCGATAGGTGCCTCCTATCATATGTCCCAATGACAACTTTCCATAGCTCACCGATGAGGCTTAGCTCGAGAGAAACATGCTTGGAGATAAACTGAATGACAAAATTTCACACCGGCCAAGCCCTGAAGACTTGGTCAAAGGGGGCGTTTTGCACGAGGATCCACGAACAGCAGAGCAGAAATATGAAGAAGCGATTGAAGACGAATACGCCAAGCGTGAGGGTGGTGCTTGATTACAGAACAAAACCGCCGCGGCAACCGCCACGACAACCGCTGGCTTCGGTCGACTAGGCATGATGTTAGTTGCATATTGCCATTAAGACTGGAGCAATTGATTTATATTACAAATAATATGATTTATAGCAAACTAGCATAAAAGCCGGTCCCACTTAATGTTATGTGTAGCTTAGTCACACTAGCTTTGCCCTGCCCAGAAAGGCTAGCTAGCTGCAGCACTTAAACTAGAAGGCAGGATACGTAAAGATAGTCTACAGGGTAGCCCTATCTTTAATAGCTAGATAGTTAAAGTCACTGCTCTTAACTACCCTTTAGGGCTTCTACTTTTAATAAAATCTGTTATAAATAGCTTTAATTAACTAAGTAATAAAACATACGTAATAATTATACTACTTCTTATATAATTAAGTAAATATAACTAATAATAAAGCTATTATTAAAACATTAGTTCGACGTTCCTATCACATAATGTTAGGACTAGAAGGCTATAAGGTTACCTTAGGCTAATAAGGTTTATTTACACAAGTAAGCCCTTATTAGACTCGCGTTATATAATAAGGTTATTTACTATATATAACTATTAGACTTATAATAAAAACCTAGAGGTATATAATACTTATGTTATAGGTAGGTTAGGGATATTAGAGTAAAAGATTAAGGAAGTTATAGCTTATTTAAAGGTATGTAATAATAGATAATTGTCATGAATAGGTCAGGGATATTAGAGTAAGAGATTAAGGAAGTCACGGCTTATTTGAAGGTATGTAGCAATAGGTAATAGTCTTAATTCTTGCCCCCTTCTATCTAATCTAGTTAAAGGTCTATGCCTATATAATTACAAGTGTTATATACCTCTAGTTCTTGCTATAAGTTTAGTGGTTATACCTTACTACAAGTCTAGCGGTTATACCTCGCCACAAGTTTAGCGCTTATACGCGGCAAATAACCTTGTTATATAACGCGAATCTAACAGAGGCTTGCTTATATAAATAAATCCTATTAGCCTAAGGCAACCTTATAGCTTTCTAGTCTTAATAGGGTAACCCTCTCTGCTTGTAACTATCTTAGTTATAAAAGGTTCCCTTTGTATTACTTAATTTTAATATTATAAAACAATCCTAAAAATTTTAAATACTTCTAATTTATATATATTCTTTATAATACTTATAATATTACTACTTCCTTACTTTTAATTCCTCTAAACCTTTTTCCCTCTTATTTCTTAATTTTATTATTATATACTAGCTTCCTCTTAAAGAATTCTTTAATTATATTCCTAAGGGACTTATAGATTTATAAAGTTATAGTAATATATTTATATATTCTTTAAGTTATTATAACCTTCTTATTTAATAAGGTACTTTTATTAGTTTCCCTAATACTTATAAGTAATAATTCCTTTTATAATATATAAAGGATCTTCTCTTGTAAGGAGAGGTACTTACTATATTACTTTTAGTATACTCTCTAGATCTTCCTTATATAATTTTAAGTTTAAAATATAAAAAATATTATAAAGTCTTATACCTTATAGGAGCTTTATATAGTAAGCTAACCTATAATTTCTAATTAACTTAATAATTTTATAAGGTTTTAAGTACTTTACTATAAGCTTCTTACTTAGTTACTATAAATTAATATTTTTTATAAATAAAAAAATATAATCTCCTATATTAAATTTTATTAGTATTCTCTTTTAATTATAATACTTAGCTTATATAGCTTATATATATTATAGGAGCTTTTGTGTCTCTTTATATTTATATTATAGCTTTACTTTATATAACTTAGCTTATTTATTTATTATAGTAGTTATTCTCTTTATATATAATAGGCCTTTAGGTATAAAACCTTAAAGTGCCTTAGTAGGGGATTTGTAAAGAGAGCTATAGTAGCTTATATTATATATAAATTATGCTATTAGTAAAAGGTTAACCTAATTAGTTTATTTAGTGCTAGTAAAGGCTTGTAAATAATGCTTAAGTAATTAGTTTATTTATTTAGTTTAACTATTTATTTAAGAATAGAACATAATGCTTAGTTAACGCTTAGTTATAATATTATAGTAAAAGGTTTACTAGAAAAAGCTTGTAAAAGTTATTTTATAATTAGTTATAATACTTTCTAGGATACTATAATCTTTAAAGACTAAATTAATAAAAAGCATAGCTAGATTATTACTACTTAATTACTTTAATATTAGTATATAAATAATATACTTTATAAATTAGTTAACTATTATAAGAATAGTGTTATATATCTTAGATCCTACTCCCTTTACTAGTAGAAATCCTATAATAAAGTCTATTAATAGCTTTTAAAAGGGTTAGTTTAGTATAGGGAGTATAGTAAGTTTACTATAAGGTTAATACTGCCTTAGCTTTAATACTTAATAATTAAGATAAGTATAAATATACTCTTTAATATCTTTTCTTATATATAGCTAGTAGTATTAGTTAGTAATTTAATAAAGTGTTTTGCTAACTTCCTAATACCCTATAGCTTTATTATTATAAATAAGTATTAAGATCTCTTTATAGAGACCTAATATAATATATATATAGTCTTTAAAAAGGAGTGTTTTATTTTTATTAATTAACTAACCTAAAAGGCTAAAGGTATCCCCTAAGCTTCTAACTAGAGGGTTAGAGATAGCCTCTTTACTATAACCTTAAGGGCTAGAGGTATTCTATTAGTCTTTTCTTATTTTATTATTTAAAGGGTTAGAGACTTCCCCCTTATTTTAAGCTTAAGAGCTATAGGTATTCTCTAAGCATTAAATAAGCTACTTAGTTTATAAAATAAAGGCATTCCCTTATTATACCTAGCTTAATTTATTATATATAGCTACTTTTAGAGGTTTTATAATATTAGCTCTATATTATATAAGACACTAACTAAGGAAGCAAAGTCTAGCTATAAGAGCGCTATTATATTAACTTATTATTAGTATAAGGCTAGTAAGTAGGATTAGTATTTATAACTTTAATAATATCTTAAACTATTCTAAAAAGCCGCTTATAAGTATTACTCTCTTAGTAATTATACTATATACTTACTCTTTAAAGGCTATAGTATTCTTTAAATATTTTAGAGAGCTACTTATAAGTATTACTCTCTTAGTAGTTATACTATATACTTGCTCTTTAAGGGCTATAATATCCTTTAAGTATTATAAGCTAAAGACTATACTAATAGTAATTATTTCTTTCTTAATTAAAGGTAGTTTAAAGCTTAATTACTTTAACTTTATACTAATAAACTTAGAT
>SRQA01000150.1:0-34308 GCA_018360365.1 Claviceps citrina
TATAAAAAGGCGTGTGATGAATCGCGCCGTTTTATAAAGTAATGTTCCCAAGGGCAGTAAGTTGGTGGTGGACCGTGGACCGTGGGGGTGTGGAGGGGGTTTGTGAAAAGGAGAGGGAAAGTCAGGGGGTGTGAGGGTGAGGGTTACCATACCGTACTCTGATTCTATTGTCCCGGCCGGGGCCGTGTGCATGACATCGGCGCAGCAGCCTCCCGGGGTACTTTTTCCAGATATCGAAATGGGAAAGTTGGATCATGAGTCATGAGGAGCAGCGCAGGCCGGAAATAATGGCAACTTGGGCAGGCCTGGAATATGACTGACCTGCAAGTAAAAGTACAATAGCAACATGCAGTGCACTGCCCTGCAGACATGACACCACCGTCCACCACACATCATCAACACACAACACACACATCACCACCCCTCCATCAGAATCTTCCTCAGCCGCCCCATCTCCCCCTCCGCCCCCTCCACCGTCCTCTGACTCCGGTCCAGCTTCCGCAGCAGATACGCCACCCGCCCCGCCGTCTCCGCCGTCTGCCTCGGCAGCCCCGCCAGGGCCGTCAGCTCCGCCTCCAGCCTGTCAATCGTCCGGCCCTCGGCCCGGACCACCTCCCCCAGGAGCGCCATGTCCATCCTCGCGCTCAGCACCGCGTCCCGCACGAGGACCGAAAAGGCAGCCCGGTGGAGGGGCTTCCCCGCCGTGATGTGCCGCGGCCGTCCCTGGTGCGTCTCGAGAGCGATGAGCTCGGCCGAGGCGAGCGCCTCGAGGGCGGCGTCGCCGTCCGTGGCGTGGGCGGACGTGGACGAGGCAAACGGTGGCGACAGGAGGACGCGGTGGTATCGGAGGGAGGGGCTCTCGGAGAGGGACTTGATGAGGTGCCAGGCCTGCTCCGAGGACCACTTTCTCGATCCCGGGTCGGCGGTTTTGCTGCCGCCCGTGAGGAACACCTTGACCACGTCGCTGGCGGCCTCGCTGACGATTTCGTCGACGGCCTGTCTGGGTGTCTGGCCGGCCTTGATGCGGCGGGACAGGAACTCGAGGTCTGTCAGACGTCCGCCCAGGGTTTCGATGCACTCGTCGAGACCGGTCAGGTCCATGCGCTTGTCGGCTCGTTTGGCTGCCTGCTCGGCGGCGGCGGCGTTGTCGTCGAGGAGCCGCTCAGGAACGTCCTCGGCCAGCCTGCTGGTGACGAATTTTTTGGCCACGTCGTGGTCCAGATCCCCGAGTGAAATGGTACGGAAGACGCGGTCCGGCAGGGCCCTCGACAGCGGCTTGCTGAAAGAGCCATCCGGCATGAGGAAAATCACATGGGCAATGTTGTTCTGGACAAGAGAGGCTGCCCAGTCAGCCATCTTGTCATAGACAATCGTCCTCCCTTCGTTCTTGTGCAAGAAGTTGTCAATGACGATGACGGCTCTCGATTCGGGATGGGCTTCCAGATACGCATCCCCGGATAGCTGCGCATCTTTGTCACGCTTGGTCCGCCCGGCCAAGCTAATCTCCTTGAGCGCATTGGTCGTGGTGTGCAGAATCTTGTTGACTTGTGAGTCGAGTGTCTCGGAGAAGCCAGCCTTGACGCCCGTCGTGCTTTGGACCGCCAGATCGACCATGCTGCTGATGCTGTTCGCCCAGGAGAAGACGGGACGGAACCCTACAGCACCGGCCAGTCGTTTGATTGTGCCCGCCTCGCCACTGGCATCCACGATGGGCTTGCAATCCACCAGCAGGACGTTCTTGCGCCCGGCCAAGGCTCGGTCCATGACCATCTCCATCTTTCCGGAGCCCCTAGGGCCGGTGACGACGATGAATGTATCCGAGCTGCCGTCGAGCCAGTTTCGGAGCTGCTCGATCAGTTCTCGTCGATGGTTCCACACGGTGCCGAGGTCTTCCATATGCTGCGACTTCCTGAACGAGAGATTGTCCGTCTGTGATTTGAACCACTTGTACAGCCTCGAGTCCTTGAATCGCAGCGAGTGCGACACGTGGAGCTTGATGAAGAAGGTTCGAATGGGGTCAAATATCATGACGGATGCGGCCGCTGCAAGGGCTGCCAGGATGGGGATGACGATCCGGGGATGATTTGTGACCCAGTTCCAAACGCTATGCGCCTTTTCTCGCTTGACATACGAGAGGCGGACGAGAGTTCCAGTCTTGCCACCCCCCATTGCTTCGTCAACGACAAATCCGTGCATGCAGTTCCTCGCCATGATGGCATCGCTCAGCCTAGGAAATCCAATCTGCGCATACCTCGGCACCACTTTCGAGTCAAAGGGCTGCGGCAAGATGTCTGCAATTTTACCATATCGACGAAACATGCTGTACAAAGTCTCCTCGGACAATTCTTCCGTGCTTGCCCCAGCCTCTGGTGGCACGAACTCCACCTTGATCAGACTGGAAGGAAACCGGTACAGATCCTCGAGCCACGGCGTGCCTCTGACCAACCGAGCTGTTATTCCTCGAAACGGACTGAACCACGGCTTCAGGGGGCGCTGTTTGAGCTTCTTCAACAGAGTTGCTAAGGTGGTGGGAAATCAGCATGGGACAGGGATACTGAATGCGTCAGGTCGAGAGACCAGAGACCATCACTCACATTCAATCTCACGCGGGGAGATGCTTGCGTCATATTGGACCTTGACAAACGCTCCTCCATCCTTCAGCCTGGGCAAGATTTCCGTCACCTTCAGGGGCATATCATCCGGGATGGCTTTCTTGACGAGGGCGATTGGGTTCAACAAGCCGCCACCATCGCTGGAAGAGCTGTAAAAGCGACGGAGCAACTCGGTCATGTCCCCATCCGTCTCGGCAGGGTACCTGAGCAGAGCGCTCAGCTTTTTGGGAAATATGTCTATTTGATTTTCGACACAGACTCAGCGCACTTGCAACACGCGACGGTGGATTCGATCGCTGGGCTCAATCGGTGCGAAAAAAAAAAGGAGGTGGGGTACTATACTTTCAAAGAAGAAGAGGGACTCGTTTGGCTTTACTTCGAAATGCCCCGTTTCTTGCTCTTTGTGCGCGCTCGAAGAGGAGGAGGACGTATCGGGGCGCGCAACGGGCGGCGTGACCGGCGGATCGTCCACGGTACTAGCCCAGCGTGCCGAGGTGCTGCTTCTGAATACATGCTGTCGCGGTCCTCGCCGAGCGATTCCGCCACAGCGAGTCTGTCCAACCGGCTCGGCTACACGTAGGCTGGGTCTCACGAGACCGCCGCGTCTGGCCAGCGCAGCCAAGGTCCGCGAGGGCATCATGGCCGAGGATGGATGCATGGACGTTGGTCTGGCTGCCTGCAATGGAACTCGCGTCGGCAAAAACTCAACTAAGGTCAAGAAATGAAACCGCCATCTACATGCGACATGGCGGGCAGTTTGGTTGACAGGACAGCCAAAAAGTTTCACAATCGGAACGTGAAAGACGGCTTTTCCTGCTTCAGCTGCCGCGCCTGGGAGCTGCATCCACCGCCAATGACGTCATGGAGTGACGCACCTACCACCGCAGCCAAGTCAGTCCGCGATATTCCGGCGTTTCATTAACCCGTCAAATGCCTGCCGATGTAAGAGCAGCCCAAAAAAAGAAACGAAAAATCGGTACTTCCGCAGCAATACAGACATGAACAAAGCCCCGCCCCCATCTCCTGCGCAGCTTGAGGGCATCATCACCAGGCACATCACCATTTCCAAAACGGGTGCAGTTCAAACCGTCCACTCCATCCATTCTGCAAACTCGTCGCCATAATGGGCTGGTTCTGGTCATCCTCGTCCTCGTCCTCGTCACATCCGACTCCTCACCAAAACCCCCAAGCCCCGCCACCGACCGAAGCGCCCTCTGCACCAAACGAGCCCCTCGACCCGGAAATACAGAAATTCCTCAATCTCTTCAAAACCGATGGCCAAGAAGAATCTACAAAATCTCAGCGGTCCTCTGCTCCTCCTCCTCCTCCTCCTGCAGCAGGTGCCGCCGCCGCCGCTACAACAGCGAACCCCTCTTCAGGCCTTACACCTTCCTCGATAACATCGTGGCTCTCCTCCAGGTCGTCTTCCAAAGCAAGCGAAGCAGACGAGGACGCGCCCCTCCTCGATCCCTTGTCCGAGTCCCTTCTCCCCACCGAAATGTCATGTCGCCAGGCCTTTGACCTCGCCTGGGCCTGTAATGGTCTCGGTGGCCAATTCAACTCGGTCTATCGCCATGGCAAGATGCGCTCGTGCAGCGAACAGTGGGATGATTTCTGGTTCTGCATGCGCACAAGAACTCACACTGGAGATCTCAAAGCTGCCATGGTCAGAACACACTACCGTAACAAGGCGTACAGGAAATACGGTCAAGGTAAGCCTAGTAGCGAGGATGTCTGGGAGAGGAGGATGGAAAGGCTGCCGCCAGGTTCTGCATTCAACATGCCCGTAGGAGATGCAGAAGTAGGCGAATGACCAGTGAATGGCCAAAGAAGAAGAGACAGGAAGGTTGGAAGCACAATTCAGATCAGTGACGGAAGTGGACGCGGGAATTTCAAGTGTGAAATGTTGTCAATGGTTTCTATACCGAATTCATTGTGGTCATTAAAATACAGTCCAATCAATCCACCCAAATTTTTGTGAACCCTTCGTCATACCATGATGCAAAAACGCGCGCAAAATCTAATCATCACAAGGAAAATAAACCGAGCCGAATTCCTTTACTTCTTGCTTCCCGCTGGACGCAATTGGGGTATCAAAACATTTAGTCAACCTCCTCAACGGTGGGACCATCGTCACCACCGGCGCCAGGGAAGCCTCCGGCTCCAGCACCAGGGAAGCCGCCGGCTCCAGCTCCAGGCATGCCACCAGGAGCGCCCTCACCGCCAGATCCGTAGAACTTCATCATGATGGGGTTGGCAATGGCCTCAAGCTCCTTCTGGTGTTCCTCGTACTCCTCACGGGACGCAGCCTGGCTTTCGTCGAGCCAAGCGACAACACGGTCAATCTCGGCCGTGAGCTTGGTCTTGTCCTCTGCCTCAATCTTCTCATCGACCTTGGGGTCAGAGAGAGTGTTGCGCAAAGAGTAGGCGTACGACTCAAGACCATTCTTGGCCGCGACTCTTCGGCCCTCAGCCTCATCCTGCTCCTTGTACTTCTCGGCGTCAGCCAGCATGCGCTCAATCTCTTCCTTGGAAAGACGACCCTTGTCATTGGTGATGACAATCTTGTTGGACTTGCCGGTGCCCTTCTCGACAGCGGACACGTTCATGATACCGTTGGCATCGAGGTCGAAGGTAACCTCAATCTGAGGAACACCACGAGGGGCAGGGGGGATGCCGGTAAGCTCGAACTTGCCCATCAGGTTGTTGTCCTTGGTGCGCTGACGCTCACCCTCAAAGACCTGGATAAGCACGCCAGGCTGGTTGTCAGAGAAGGTTGAGAAAACCTCGGACTTCTTGGTGGGAATGGTCGTGTTTCGGGGGATGAGCTTGGTCATCATGCCACCAGCAGTCTCGATACCCAAGGACAGAGGCGCGACATCCAGCAACAGGATTTCATTGGTGGACTTGGAAGAAGTGTCTCCAGACAGAATGGCAGCCTGAACGGCAGCACCGTGGGCAACAGCCTCATCAGGGTTGATGGACTTGTTGAGCTCCTTTCCGTTGAAGTAGTCGGAAATGAGCCTCTGGACACGAGGGATTCGGGTAGATCCACCAACCAAGACGATCTCGTGAACCTGAGACTTGTCGATCTTGGCATCAGTGAGGACACGGTCGACAGGCTGGATGGTGGAGCGGAAGAGATCCTGGCAGAGCTCTTCGAAACGGGCTCGGTTAAGATCAGCGTTGAAATCGATGCCCTCGTACAGGGCATCAATCTCAATTTTACCCGAGGCTTGGGAGGAGAGTGTGCGCTTGAGACGCTCGCAAGCAGTGCGCAGACGACGCAGAGCTCGGCTGTTGTTGGACAAGTCCTTCTTGTTCTTGCGCTTGAATTCGTTGGCAAAGTGATTGACGAGGCGGTTGTCGAAATCCTCACCGCCCAAGTGAGTGTCACCAGCGGTTGACTTGACCTCGAAGATGCCCTCCTCAATGGTAAGAAGAGACACATCAAAGGTACCACCACCTAGATCAAAGATCAGGACATTGCGCTCACCCTCGACCTTCTTGTCGAGGCCATAGGCAATAGCAGCGGCGGTGGGCTCGTTGATGATACGCAGAACATTGAGGCCCGCAATGACACCCGCGTCCTTGGTGGCCTGACGCTGAGAGTCGTTGAAGTAGGCAGGGACAGTGATGACGGCGTTCTTGACCTTGACGCCCAACTTGGCCTCGGCAGTCTCACGCATCTTGATGAGGATCATGGACGAGATTTCCTCGGGGCTGAACTGCTTGGTCTCGCCCAGGTATTGGACGGTGACGTAAGGCTTGTCATCGGTGGTGTCCTCGACCCAGTCGTCACCCTTCTTCTTCAGCTTTCGGCCGACCTTGAAGGGGAAGTGCTTCATGTCGGCCAGGACCTCGGGGTCGTTGTATTTGCGGCCAATCAGACGCTTGGCATCGAAAATGGTGTTGCTAGGGTTCATGGCGACCTGGTTCTTGGCGGCATCACCAATCAACCGCTCCGTATCGTTGAAAGCAACGAATGAAGGTGTTGTTCGGTTGCCCTGGTCATTCTCGAAGATTTCGCAACGGTCATCGCGAAAGATACCCACGCAGGAGTACGTGGTACCCAAGTCGATACCGACAGCGGGACCGCTCATGATGACTTGTGGTGGATGGTTGTGTGAATGAAAGGAAAAAAGTGAAACACAAGATGTAAAGGCCAATCGAGATTGAAAACGCGCTTGAGAGTGTTGTGCGTTTTGCGAGAGAGAAAAAGCGTGGGATGAAGTGGGAAAAGTTTGCGGGAGTGTGCAGTTCTGATTGCAGAAGAGAAACGGGAAGTCGTTCTGCGTTGTGCGTGGAAGCTAAATAAGTCAAACATGGAACGCTTCGATGCGGTTCTCCTCTGTTCCAAGAGAATCCACTGGAAGGTCGCAGTGGCGGGTGGAAGGCTCTTGGGGCAACCAGCGCCGAGCGGGCATCCAGTGGCCTCCAGTGGCCTCCAGTTGCATCCAGTTGCATCCAGTTGCATCCAGTGGCACCCACACAAAAGCGTGCACTGGTTCATCTGAACCCACCTTGGGCAAGGGTCATGGAAGCGCTTTGCTTCGCCTCGGTGCAAATAGCCAAGTTTCGACAAAGCGTTGGGCCTTTATTAGGCATGAGGCCATTCGACGCAAGTCGAATTGTCGTCGTGGGCCTCCTTCGCACTCTGCATATCAAACGCTTCCCTTACGACCTACCTGTGCATGAGTATACTCCATCGTCTTCGCCTCATTCAACGGAATGTGCGGTCCATGACGTGACCGCCACGCTGACATCACCTAGCAGGCTCCCGAAACTTCCATCATCTCCAAGTCTTGGTAACCTTGAAGCAGCAGGAAACCTGTGCAGCTGGCGAGGTAGCCGATACCTGCCCCATATTTAGAGAGCGTTACTTTCCCCTCTTTTAATTTCAAGGTTTTTTTTTTTTCTGCAAGGCGAGAAAGCGTTTTGACTGCTCAGTTAGCAGTCAGTCAACAGCCTCGACGTGACGCAGGCATCCTCCACAGATTCACACTTGGAACGGACTGAGCTTGTGCATTTTAATAGTACCTAGCAGCCATTCCCACCCGTCTGGAGGCACTGGGTTCTTCGTAGCAGTTTAGTAGGTATACTAGGGTAGGCCAGTGGGCAGAAACATGACGTGCGCCACGATCCGCCTACCACCACCGCACCGGGCTTTGAATCTGTGCGATCAAACTGACTGCTTTGTCCATGGCCATGGCACATGCAGAGATGGGTGTGCAGGACACTGAATTGAACTGCCCGAATCAAGTGGCCGTCGTCGAGTATCAGCATTTTCCTGTCTTCGCCGTGCCTCATTACTACCGAGAATGCTATCCCCCAAGACTCATCCGTTGCCAGTGCCCAGACTATGGCAGCTTCACTTGTCTGAACCAGCACCTCTCAGATGGACACCCTGGACCAAAGATGCCATTCTGGTATTGAACTTTCGTGTAGGTACTTTATCCGGTGGTTACGCTGGTTAACAGCAAGATGGCTTCGCGGCAATCAATCTGATTGGTCATTTGCCGTGCGGCAGCCAGGGTAAGAATCCCCCAGCATCTGGATTCTGGACTCTTCTGTCCAAGGCTGTGGTGGCCAGCCGCCACTGGCAACAACCTACAACCCTAGTGTAGGTAGGTTAGACACAATGGGTGCGGGAACTAACAACCAACAAGCGCCAAGTTGTCGTTGGAGTTGCGACGGCGACGGCGACGGCGCAGGGATCAAAGCATTGCACACTCACGATGCTGCCCCCGTGACACGGTCGTCACAGCTTGTCGGCGAACGTGATAACATCATAAATCATAAACATGTACGCGGGGACGCTGGCGTCGCCGCCTCGACACGCCACGTCCCGGAGACACTCAGACACCCACGCAGACGCCCACGCAGAGAATTTGGCCGCCCTGTCTGAGGCTGTATTGAACGATTTTAGCTATTGTCGCCCTGCCACATTCACAATGGCTGAGGCTGCTCTGCACGTGTGGCGTCGGCTAGAACAAGCGCCAATGCTCTTTGTCTTCTGCGACCTCTGTCCAGGAGTCAAGGACGGACTGTCCAATGTGTCCAATATCCATCCCGGGAGCCTCTGTGGGTGGGTGGCGGCGGGCTGAGCCATTGCGGCTCGATGTGCTTGCTGACTCGGCTCTCGCATTCTTCTCCCCTTTTCAATAACCCGGCAACTCGTTCCAAGAGGAAAAAAAAAACACCATTAAATGCGACATCGTCCTCGGTTTTGTGAGACCCGGGTGCGCTCCAAGTCTTCGCCAACGCCGTTGCACTGCTCCTCCGGCCCGACCATCGTTGTCAAATGCGAAACAGAGTTCAGTAGGGCACCATTCCATTGATTTCCCGTTGGTTCTTGATCTCCGTCTCCACCACCCATCCGAATCTACCTTCCTACCTTAGGAACCTAGCAGGTAGATAGACACACCAGTGACACCATTGACCAACCATCCCGTCGTTCGTTTCCCCGGATTTCGCCCCTCGTGCCCGCGACAGCTGCTGCAGGGGCGGCGGCTGCTGTCGTGGCTGGGCCAGGATGGAGCACATTGGGAGAGTCGAGGGGGAACCACGGTACGTGTCTGTCTGCTTTTGTTGTAATTCTCATCGTCTCGGCCAATGGTGCAGGACGGCCTGGTATGCGGACGACTGCGACGGGGTCTTGGAAGTCTCAGAACAGATGTTCGCCGCAGATGTTCGCCGCAGATCTTCGTTGCAACACCACCGCCGCAAGCTCTTGCTTTGGACCCCGCAATGCATCGCCGCTGGACCAGACTAGTTGCTCATCCTTTTCACCGCCCCTTCCCTTTCTGACGCGCTTGCAGGCGTCCAAACGATTTCCACACCGTCGCCTCGACTGAAGCAGGACTCCACCCTCGCTCCGGCCCTATCCCCCGAATCAACCTCGACTCGAACATCGAGGCCAAGTATGTCGACCCAATGCCGCAGCCGAAATGTCTTGATTGGGTCTAACACGTCCGCTCTGCAACCCTCAGAATCAAGAATCCGTTGATAGGCATTCCTCGTCGTGTCCTTCTCAGTAACGTGGATCAGTTTTGTCGTGACAAGAACTTGAACGACTTTCGTCATCTAATTCGGCAAGGCGCTCTTGTCGCCCAAGATCCCACTGGCTACGAAGACATCACGGGCCCCGAAGCATTGAGCCAGGAGGAGATCGAATCTCTCCGCGACGAAGTTCTCCACAAATGGAGCATCCCCAGAGTCCTGTACCTCACCATCATTACCTGTTCAATCGGCGCTGCTGTACAGGGATGGGATCAGACGGGGTCCAACGGCGCAAACCTCGAGTTCCCCAAGGCATTCGGCATTGACGGACCTGAAGGGAGTCATAAAATGCTTGTAGGGCTGGTGAATTCCGCCCCATACATTGGCACTGCTATGGTGGGCTGCTGGCTTACCGACCCCATCAATTCTTATTTCGGACGTCGCGGCGCAATATTCGTGTCAGCCAATTTTTGCTTATGGCCTGTTTTGGCTGGCGCATTCTGCAACAACTGGCAGCAGCTAGTAGCTTGTCGATTTCTGCTTGGTGTTGGCATGGGCACCAAGGCCTCGACTGGTAGGTTTGAATCACTGCATCGAGCGGAATCCTGCTGCTTTCTCATCGGCCGTGACATGACCAGCGACTGATACAGGATGAACAGTTCCCATCTATGCCGCTGAAAACTCCCCTGCTCCCATCCGAGGGGCTTTGGTCATGAGCTGGCAGCTGTGGACGGCATTCGGAATTTTCTTGGGCACGTGTGCGAACCTTGGCCTGATGAAACTCAAGGGCGAGGTATGGCGATACCAACTTGGATCAGCTTTCATTCCGGCCGTGCCTCTCGCCCTCCTCATCTACTTCTGCCCCGAATCACCGCGTTGGTACATCAAGAAGAATCGATATAGGGATGCAATGAGGTCACTCTTCCGGCTGCGGAACAACCCCGTCCAAGCTGCACGGGATCTATACTATATTCACGTCCAGCTTCAGGTCGAGCATGAGTACATTGGACACGGCGACTACATCAACCGGTTCATCGAGCTGTTCAAATTGCCGCGAAACCGCCGTGCCACCCTGGCATCCTTCATTGTCATGATTGCGCAGCAAATGTGTGGCATCAACATCATTGCATTTTACTCGTCCGATGTCTTCCGCAATGCTGGAGCCACTCCGCTGGAAGCACTGTGGGCGACTTGGGGATTTGGCCTCATCAACTTCCTGTTTGCTTTCCCGGCCGTGTGGACGATTGACACGTTTGGGCGCCGGTCTCTGCTTCTGTTCACGTTTCCACAAATGGCGTGGACACTGCTCGCTGCCGGCCTGTGTACCCTGATACCGGGCACGACAGGTCCTCACCTCGGCATGGTGGCGCTATTCGTCTACCTGTTTGCAGCATTCTACTCGCCCGGTGAGGGTCCCGTGCCGTTCACGTACTCTGCCGAAGTCTTCCCCCTCTCACATCGCGAGGTCGGCATGGCATGGGCCGTCGCCACCAACCTATTCTGGGCCGCTGTCCTGGGCATCACCTTTCCCCTCATGCTTGCTCGGCTGGGGGTGCTGGGTGCGTTCGGCTTCTACGCCTGCCTCAACATTGCCGCCCTGGTGCTGATCTTCCTGTTCGTGCCGGAGACCAAGCAACGCACACTGGAGGAGCTGGACTACATCTTTGCGGTGCCAACCCGCGTGTTTATGCGCTACCAGACCACCAAGACGCTGCCCTGGTGGTTCAAGCGTTGGATTCTCTGGAGGAAAAACGCGACGCTTGCCCCGCTGTACCAGCTTGACGTCGCCGAGCATGAAGAGGAGGAGGAGGAGGAGCAGGACAACGGCAGCAGTACTCTGGGAGTCGAGAACGACAAGGCAAAGGTGGAGATGAAGGACATGGCGGGATATACCTCGAGGGCCATGGACGCGACGCCGAACTCGGTACATCGAGCTGTCGGGGATCGAAGTTGAGCGCATTTTACTCACCCTTGGAGGTCCTTTGGTGTGGTGGGCGGCGGCGGCGGCGGCGATTTAGCAAGTTCGATGGAACCAGGCATGTCGTCATCTATTCACACCACGGTGGAATTTCGTCGACAATCTTCTTTCCCCTTTCTATATCTTTATTTTCTGTCTTTTTTCTTGCCTTTCCTTTTTCGGAGTTTGAAGATGACAGGCGCTGGGAACGATACCCCCTTTTCACATTTCGCTTTCGGCGCTCTTTTTTTTAAAAAAAAAACTTTGGTCATTGGGCGGGTTAGGGATGCATTTAGCGATTGGAATGAGGTTCATGGAGCATACATTCATACACACATGGCTTGCGTGGCGGGATTCCTTGCGTGGGCGGCGTGGTTCAGAAGTTAGAACCGCAGAGTTTTTTCTGGGAGGGCATCACGTTTCGGCGTTTCATGGGGGAGTATAATGCATGCACTTTGCGTGAAGACGCAGTTCGTAGCAACAATGTCCTATTAGATACCTACGTTTTACCTACAGTAGGGTTGTAGCAGGTAGGAGGTAGTTGGGGCGTCACCTTGACTGACCACCACGTCCTTCTCCAGACTTGCAGTCGAGTTTTCCCGTCTTTGTCTTGCGCGGTTTCCTTATCTTCTTGGATTTCTTTCTTTCTTTCTTCTTCTTCTTCTTTCCTTTCTTCTTATCTCTTTCTTCCTCTTCTTCTTTCCTTTTTTCCGTATCTTTAGTTTTATCTTTTCTTCTTTCCCCCTTCCGCTTCCGCCCCCTTGGGCTAGGCAAAACAAAAATCTAACCTTGTCAGTATTCCGTCTTGGGACGGGGACATTGGACATTGGACACTAGAAAGCGGTTGCTACGGATGGGTTGTCTATGCCGCTGGGCGCTCGCCGTCGTGGAGACATGGCGATCTTTTTTTTCTTTCTTTTTTTTCCCTGGGTGGACAGTTACGAACCACCTGGCACCTTGGCAAGCTGGCTATTTTAGGTCACATGGTGAACAGATCCGTAGACTTGATGGACAGATACAGTTACCTGATACTGCGCGTTGGGGAGCCCATCGATGCTCAGCCCTGGAACTCGGCATTCCTGCCCCTTTTGGCCCTGTTCGTCCTCGTATTGCGGCCCTGGCGACTGGCGAGGTGCCACTTTGTTGCATTCTTGGTGTGCGTCCCTGCGCAGGGGGAGACTTTTGACTTGGCGTGTTTGGACGGACGACGGACGTGGACGAGTCGGCGAACCCGCTGCGGCGTGGTTGCACACACCCCGCACCCCCCCCCCCCCCCCCCCCCCCCACCTTCCACAGCGTGTCCAACGCGTGCCCGTGGGCCGTACACACTGACTCCACGGCGCCATGCCCAAAAGAGGAGCCCGCCCCCCTTTGGCCTTCTGGCGTCATCTGCTTCAATTTTCCCCTGTAGTTCTTCTGAATCGCTCCGTGTCCGTCCTAGTATCTCTCACTACTTTCGTTATGTGCATGTATACTTTCCTGAAACACGCCGAGCGTTGAGCTTCACTATCTTCTCTCTCTTTCTCTCTCTCTCTCTCTCTCTTCCTCTCTCTCTTTCTGTAAAAAAAAAAATCACCATCTGACCGACGGTCATAGTGCCGCCACAAACAACGTTGGTGGGCTTCGACTTGAGCGAGCCTCGACAGTGACTGAAGCAGGACTTCAGTTTGGCCGCGCGACGGGCTGTTGTCAATCCACTTGGCTGTTGGCTGCATCGTTCGCTATTTGCATTTCCTATTGCTTCAGTCTGCATGATTTCGTTTTTCTACAACCCGAGAACCGGCAGCGACCTCACGATTCCGACGAAAACATTCCTCCAACCTGGCAAAGCAGCACCCCTGCATTGATTCTCAGATCAGCCTTGGACGTTTCAAAACACACCGACACTCGTGTCTTAACATCTGGCAGTGTTGGTGGCGTGCGAACTGATTGACAATTGGCAATTGGCAATTGCTCTGCGAGAAAGCTCTGCTAAAAATAGAGAAAAGAACAAAGAAGAAAGAAAAGAAAGAAAAGAAAGAAAGGCGAGACCCCGTTTTTCCCCAGCTCTGGTCTTCTCAATCCGACTGCAATGCCAAACCGGCATTCCTCTCTCGCATCGCGGAACTCGGGCTTCATGCCACTGGGAAATAGAGCAGAATCGGACATGAACGAATCTGGAATCCCTCTGACTCATGTCAGAAGCAACGCTTCCACCACGGGCGCACGGAAGGCTCACCAGGCCACTTCGAACTCATATGATACCGGCTCGCAAGACGGAAGCGGAAAAGACGAGTCCGGGTTAAAGCATCGACACGCCGGCCGTCGGCGAAAGCATGATGACGAGAAACTAGGGCGTAATAACACTGGTGGTTCCGATGAAGTGAGCGTGAACGCTCTCGGGCGACTCTACGCCAAGATTATTGGATTTTCGGTCGTCACCCGCTACATTGTCTATGTTTTCCCCGTCGGCATCATTTTGGCTGTGCCTGTCGTTGCCCTCGCTCTGACTGGTCACAAAGAGTCACCCACGATTGGCGACATACGAGTCGAAAACCTCAATGCAAAGCCCATCATAAAGAACGGCCCCTCGGTGTACAGCTTGTTGCTATGGATGGAAATAACCTGGCTGACGCTCTGGGCCGGCAAAATCGTGGCGTGGCTGCTTCCCAAGGTCTTCCTCTTCGTTTGTGGCGTTGTCAGCACCGGTGTTCGCAAGTATGCCACTGTATTGAAGAACTTGAATATCACGCTTTCGCTTTTCTTCTGGGCTCTCGCCACCTGGTTGACCTTCAAACAACTCTTCAGCGGCGCGCTCGTGCTTGGCATTGCGTGGACTGATATCATTGAGAAGATATTAGGTGCCCTGTTTGTTTCCTCGGCCGTTCTCCTGGTGGAGAAGGCCTTTGTCCAACTCATTGGTGTTTCCTACCATCAACGCTCCTTTGCCAACAGGATCAAGGCTTCCAAGCGCGAAATCCACCTTCTCGGGCTCCTCTACGACGCTTCCCGAACACTGTTCCCCATGTACTGCCCAGAGTTCTCTGAAGAAGACTACGTCATCAACGATAGCATTGAGATGATGTTGCGCTCCAAGAAGAAGAAGATTGTCGGTGGCAACGGCTCCGCTACCCCGATGAAGATCATCGGTGACGTTGGTCGTTTCGGAGGCAAGGTTACATCTGTTGTCGGCCACGTTGCCCACGAAATCACTGGCAAACAAGTCTTCAATCCCAACTCGGCCCACTCCATTGTACTCGAGGCTCTGGAGAAGAACTTGCCGTCCGAGGCCCTGGGAAGGCGCATCTGGATGTCTTTTGTACTCGAGGGCAACGATGCGCTCTACATGGATGACTTTGAAGAGGTTCTCGGCCCGGCGTACAAGACGGAAGCTGAAGAAGCCTTCAACATGATAGATTCCGATGCGAACGGCGACATCAGTCTCGACGAAATGGTCCGCAAAACGGTTGAAATCGGCAAGGAGCGCAAGGCCATTGGCGAGGGCATGAAGGACATTGGACAAGCCCTCCTCGTTTTCGACAAAGTCTTGCTTTTTGTTGTACTCCTGATTACCATTTTCATCTTTCGTAGGTCCCCGCCCTCTCCCGAGTCGACCGGACTGCTTGCTCCCTTTAGTGAAACAAGGAAAGAAACCGACGTTGAGGAGGCGCGCGCGTTGCTAATCCGTTCACCATTTACGCAGTCTTCTTCTTCCACAGCAGCTTCTTGACCACTGTGGCGACTGCCGGCACAGCTCTTCTGTCTCTATCCTTTGTCTTTGCCGTCACTACTCAGGAGTTCCTGGGCTCTTGCATTTTTCTTTTCGTCAAACATCCGTATGATGTGGGTGACCGGTGCGAAATCAGTGGTTCACAGATGATTGTGGAAAAAATTTCGTTGCTGTACACTGTTTTCACCAAGACTGCACAGAACCAGGTTACCCAGGTATGTATCAAACCCCCTCCTGCACAAGACGACGCGTAAACGACCACGACTAACTCTTGGATTGCAGGTACCTAACATTGTGCTGAACAATCTTTGGATTGACAATGTTACACGTAGCAAGGCAATGACGGAGAAATTCAAGATCGATGTCTCATTCGACACGTCGTTTGAGGACATTGAACTACTCCGTGCCGAGATGGAGAAGTTTGTCAGGCATCCTGACAATTCTCGCGACTTCAAGCCCGAGTTCACCATTGGCGTTGTTGGTGTCAACGACCTGGACAAGCTTAGTCTTGAGATTGCCATCCAGCACAAGTCTAACTGGCACAATGGTGTCGTTCGGACTACTCGCCGCTCCAAGTTCATGTGTGCCCTGGCGCTTGCTCTGAAGAAGATTCCCGTCCATGCTCCCGGCGGAGGTGACGAGACCTTGGGCGGACCTACCAACCCAACTTACTCGGTTGCGGTGACGGATGAGTGGGCGGCAAAGAGCCGCGAGGAAGCCGCTCAAGCCGCCAACGCTGCCCGCATGGTGCCCATGCACACCGATCAGACCGGGGAGGAGGCCGAGGCGGCCGAACAGCACGCTGCCGCCGAGCTCAATGCCCGATCGCTGGCCTTGGAGACGAGCGGCAACTGGGACGTCCGCGATGATCGGTCATTCATCTCCCGCTCACCATCCGTGGATCCACGCCGCACAAAGGACATTGAGTCGGTCCGGAACGAACTCTTGAAGAAGGAGAGCCAGCGTGGACGCAGGAGAGCCGGGGAGGGCCTCCAGACTCTCAGCCCCACGCACATCAACAGTCCCCTCGGGCTGGGCTTTGATGAGGAAGCGCAGACGGGGCTGCCCCAGCGGTTCTACAGCTTCAACCGGAACCACCCCCATGAGGCTACTGTGACGGAAGAGGACGAGGAGGGACTCCATCCGTCGGCATCTCAGAGGACGCAACACGGGAGTGGTTTGCATCGTGGGCCATCACGGGGGCCATCACGGGGACCATCAAATGCCTCGCCGACTGACGGCCCTAGGACGGGCGGCCAGCCTTGATTGTCGTGCTGCTCCGCAGGGGGCGGAGGGTAATTTGAAACGAAAACTACATGTGGCGTGGAGCAAGGAAACTTGAGGAAAAAAAAAAAAAAGAACCAGGATAAAAAGGTTACTTTCAACTGGATAACAAAGGGTACTTGAAAGGTGGGATGTTCTGTAAGGAGCAGTTCTTTTTTGATCATAGAAGTGAGATTTTGCTGTTCTACATGGCTGCATACTCTTTGACCGTTTTTGTTGTGCGCGTCGTTAGTTTTCGGTGCCTTTGACTGCCAAATCTCGTCGTTTTCAGCCCAGCCCATTCAGCATAGATGCTCCGGCTCAGCCGCCTCCCCCTCCTGCTTCCCCAGATCCGTCCTGAGCACCCTCCCAAACAGCTCGAGCAAGATCTCGAAACAGGCCTTCGTGACGGCGGGATCGTACCGTCCCTTGCTCAGCTCGTCCCGTATGAAGGCGTGCTGCGCCCAGGCGAACTCGTGGAAGCTGAAGACGACGCCTGCCTCCCTCAGCTTGTGGCGGATCAGGTCGCGGCCTTGGTCGGGGACGTGCGTGTCCTTGAGGCCGAATATGAGGGCGACTTCGCCACGGAGGTTCCGGAACAGGTCGAGGGTGTGGTTGGAGGTGCTGGCCGGGGCGGCGGCGGCGGCGGCGGCGGCGGAGGGGGATGGGCCGAGAGTGCGGGAGTGGATATCCGTTGCGAAGTAGGCTACCGTGGCGGTGATGCGTGGGTCAAGCTAGATTGGGAAAAGGAGAAGGAAGAAAAGAAAAGTATAAGATGGGATATGGGTTCCTTTACGTGAATGCATGGGTTGTTGCCAACGAGGTTGAAGGTTGGGATTGGGGGGGGGGGGGCGTGTTGACACGTACAGCTGCTCTGACCGCGAGGTGTCCGCCCAGACACATGCCCGTGGCGCCGATCCGACCGGTACATGTCGGCAGGGACAAGAGGTGGTCTACCGTGGCAGACGAGTCTGCGTCGTACGACTCCAGAGTCTATAGCAGTTGGTGGTGGTGGTTTTGCGTTACAATAAAGATCGCTGGTCAGATGAAGTGGGTAAGGCGCACTTGCATAACACTTGTTGCACCGAGCGACCTGGGCGCTCACTGAAACAAAAAAAAAAAAAAAAAAAAAAAAAAAAAAAAAAAAAAAAAAAAACCAAGCGACAGAATTTTTATGTGTTTCTCATCCTCTTTTTTCTGTTACCTTTTCAACCTTGAATCTGTTGCCGCGGTCTGTGTCGGCAGCGTCGTAGTTGAGCGGCTCGGGGCCGACAAAATCGTGGTACGAGGACGGGGCGGCGACGATGAAGCCTTGCCCGGCGATTTGACGGGCAAAGCGGGCTACGGGGCCGGTCACTGCGCAAGCAGAGGGGTGAGAAACTTGTTTCCTTCTTTTTCTTCTCCCTCTCTTCTTTTCTCTTCCTTGGAGCGCTGGGTGCGCTTGGTCTGAGAAAGGGGGATGCGTTGCGCGGGTACGGTACCTACAACCTACCTTGGTAGATTTCGCTAAAGAGGCATATACCTGGGAAGCGGCTGTTGGGGGTTTCTCTTCTCAGCATCCCGGCTGGTGAGAAGGCCCGGGTTTGTTTTCCTCTCTTTTTTTGTAGACCTGAGGAAGAAGGAAAAGCAGGCAGAGCGCTTACGCGTTGGGATAGCTTGGTATGGTGGGATGGAAGAGAAAGATGCCTAGGTAGGTAGGTAGGTAGTCTGGTGAGTCGTCATGTCATGGCTGGTGGCCGTCGTCGCGTGGTGGGATGGTGGCGAGGGGAGAGCTTCTCGCGGGTTGGGGCTTACGCATGGAACTGGAATTGCCGTTGGCAGACGTCGGGACGTCGACGTGGGATTCTTTGATCAACATGTTGGGCTTGCGGGTGATGATGAAGCTGCATCGTTGTCCATCTGCATGTGTAGGTACATTGTACATACATGATGCAGTACGTATACAGTGCAACGTATACTGGACACAGTGGACAGTGGAGAGCCCGTATCCCCGCCATGGTAGGCATGGTAGGTATCGGGCTGACCCCGGAGGCGGAAAAAATCAAGCCGTCCGCGGGGGGGCGTGACAGGCACTGTGGAATTTGTGATTTGTGGCTGGCAGTGGGCACCATCACAACTCAACACTTTATCTGCCCTCCCATGCCTGCGACCATCCCGCGGCCCATCTCAAAGCCACCTCTCCTATTATTTCTCCCACTCTCGCCAGTCACCAACAAGCGCCTTTCCTACTTCCCCTTTCCTTGTCCACATCTGCGCCGACCCGTCTGATGGTGGTAGGCACTGGGAATTCCCCCCTCCCGCCCTCTTGAGCTGCCATCATGAACGGCCATTTCTCTGCCGTGGGGGACACGCCCGCCGGCGCGAGCTACGAGCATGGCGTCCAAGTCATTGACGAGGACAAAGAATTCAAGTCAGCATCGAACCCCTTCATTCCGCTCCATCGGTCCGTCCAGGCCGACCCGAGAGGGGGGTGGCTCCCGAGCTAACGAGTTGCGCATTGCGCGCGTTTCCTGCAAATAGTGGCAACCTCAACGACTATCTCCAAAACACGCACGTTGCCGAGTCCGGCTTCAACTACCACCTCATTTCCGTCTTTGGCTCCCAGTCTACCGGAAAGTCGACGCTGTTGAATCATCTTTTCGGCACCGAATTCTCCGTCATGTCCGAGACGGAGCGGCGCCAAACCACAAAGGGTATCTGGATGTCCAAGAACAAGCGCGAGGAGAGCGCCGGCGCAAAGATGGCCGACAACATCCTCGTCATGGATGTCGAAGGCACCGACGGCCGCGAACGTGGTGAGGACCAGGACTTTGAGAGGAAGAGCGCACTCTTTGCGCTGGCAACTAGCGAGGTCCTCATTGTCAACATCTGGGAGCACCAGGTGGGCTTGTACCAGGGGGCCAACATGGGCTTGCTCAAGACTGTCTTTGAGGTCAACCTGCAGCTCTTTCTCAAGGACAAGCAGTATGTGCTTGCCCGTGCCCTCCGCGCGGCGAGAAACGCCCACCGATGGATGAGCTGACTTGTTGTATCTTGTGCAGGTCAACACCACGATCGCTTCTCTTCTTCGTCATCCGGGACCACCTTGGCACCACACCGCTGTCGAACCTCCGCACGACCCTGATCCAAGATCTTACCAAAATCTGGTCGACTATTTCCAAGCCCCAGGGCCTCGAGAACTCCCAGATCCACGACTACTTCGACTTTGGCTTCGCCGCCTTGCCCCACAAGATTCTACAAGCTGACAAATTTGTCAGCGAAGTGCGCAACTTGGGCACACGATTTACCGCTGGCCACAGGGGCAGCAAGGGAAGAGATCACGAGCTGGAGGGCGGCGTGTTCCTGCCCGAGTATCACCGCAGGATACCCGCAGATGGCTTCTCGGTATACGCTGAGGGCATCTGGGACCAGATTGTCAACAACAAGGACCTCGATCTGCCCACTCAGCAGGAACTATTGGCCCAGTTCCGATGCGACGAGATCTCGCGCGAAGTCTTGGTCGCGTTTGATGATGTCGTGGCCCCTCTGGAAGAGCAACAAGGCGAGGCAGTAAAGCTTGGCAAGAATCTCGTATTCCCGGACCTCGGCGGTTTGGCTAGTGCAGCCCGCGTCAAGCTGCTTGGTGCATTCGAGGTCCAGGCCAGCCGCTACCACAAGGGCGTCTATGCGCGCAAGAGACAGGAACTGGAGGCCAAGGTCGACGCCAGGCTCAAGGCGCTGTACGTGGGCCAACTGACAGCTGCGCACAAGGCCGGCGTGACTGCCTTTAGTGAAGCTGTAACGAACAAGGTCAAGGCCGGGCAAAAGGCCGGCGGCGGCTATGAATTCGCCGAGATTGTTGCCGACGAGAAGAAGAAGACGCTGGACATGTTCCAGACGGAAGCGCAGGGGTTGGCGATTCCGGATCTGCCATGGACCAACTTCAAGTCTCAGTACCAGCTGTTCGAGGCCGAGCTCGACCAAGTTAGCGGCAAGTTGCGCAAGGAGGAAATGCGACGGCTGGCAACGAGGGTTGAGCGGTGGGTCAAATCCCGGCTTGGCGATGCCATCGGCCTCGAGTTCAACAAGCTGGGGTCCGGACGAGGTGGTACGGGCGCGCCCGAGGATGGAGACAAGCCCAGCGAAAAGGACCTGTGGGATCGCGTGTGGGATGCCTTTACCGGCATTGTCCAGGAAGCTGAAGGTCGCTTTGCGGACCGTGCCAAGAGCTTTGACGCTAGCGACGAGGAAGCCGAGGTTGGCATGTGGCGCCTGCGTCGCAAGAGCTGGATCGGCCTGCGCGAGAGGATCGAAGAAGAGGTCATGGAGGGCAACATCCTTCTCAAGCTGCGGGAAAACTTCGAGGATAAGTTCCGATACGATGAGGCCGGCGTCCCGCGGATATGGCGACCTACGGATGATATTGAGGGCATCTACACCAAGGCACGAGAGTCCACCCTCACCCTCATCCCCCTCCTGTCGCGATTCCGTCTTTCTACGACGTATGCGGCCCCAGATCTCGTCAGCTTCATCGGAGGGCAACCGACCGGTGCAGAAGTTGGGGATGAGGAAGACCTGGCTCCCATCGGTGGCGTGGACGAACACGAGGGCAAGAGCCTCGAGGAGGAAATGACGGTGCTCAGCGAGAGCAAGCGGCAGGACCTTGTTGTCCGATTTAAAAAGACGGCTGATGGCGTCTATGTCGAAGCCAAGAGAAGTGCCATTGGCGGTGTTGCCCAGATCCCGTGGTACTTTTATGGACTACTTGTTGCGTTGGGATGGAACGAGATCTTCTTGGGTGAGTCGACAGTGAGCCCAATTGTGACACTTGACACTAGGAGAGGACTTTTTTTTCCTCCTCCCACCCCGATGCAGGACTAACTTTGAAATCCCCCCCCTTCCTCCCCTTTTTCTAGTCCTGCGAAACCCGTTCCTCTTCGTCTTCCTCATCATGCTGGCCGGCGGCACCTATGTCGCCTATACACTCAACCTCCTCGGCCCCATGATGCAGATGAGTAACGCGGCCGTCAACCAGGGCGTGGACATTGCGAAGCAGCAGCTGCGGGAATTCATTGCCAACTCGGAGACGGCGCGGCAGGCGTTGAACGTGCCTGCGGACCGGTCAGCACTTGGCGGCGAGGGGCGGGAGAACATTGGCATGGACAGACTGGATAGTCGGGGCAAGAGGGCTGGTTCTGCGGAGCAGGAGGACCCTGATGACATTTGAAGAGTCCTTGCGGTTGAATTTTTTTTTTTTTTTTTTTTCTTTCCTGGTCTTTTGTAATATAAGAGGTGGGTCAGTCGGGCATAATGAGATTGGCGCTTTTTCTTTTCTTTCATTTGTCTAATAAATAAAAGGAGGGCGGGGGAGACAACGTAGTCGATCACAACAAAGAAAAAAAAAATTAAATTTGTTTTGTCCTATGGTAGGAAATTCGCGACATGTCTGTAGAAAAGATGTCTGGTTCCTTGCCTACGAACTAGCAGGTTGCAAAAGCCCAACACGCATATTACATGTATATATATATATATATATATATATTCAGAATGCCTCCAATCCTACAGCAGAACCATACCACCCCCCCAGTTCATCCTCCCCCCCCCCGCCAAAGTAATCCGTCAACCTCATCGACTCATCCTCCTCAGGTACCGGCCAATCGACCTTGACGGCACCCGCCCTCCCCTCCAGCATGTCCTTTGCCGTGCCCCAGCTAAACCTGCACTCGGGACCCCATCCAAACACGGGATGCATATTCCTCCTCATCCAGCTCACGCACCGCGCGTCAGAGGGGTAACCCGATCCCCAGGCGGGCTCTTCGTCGCCGCCGTCGCCGCCCTCGCCCTCGCGGCGGCTCTCCCTCGCCTTGTACAGCTGCTCCAGCGCCGCGTCCCTGGTGACCTTGGCGCACACGCTGGCGGCGCTGACGCAGGCGTACAGGCTGTCCGCCTTCTTCGCCACCGTGATCCTGGCGGTGGGGAAGACGCGCTGCAGCCTGGCCTGGTAGGCGGCGGGCTGGCCGATGGTGTCGACGTAGATCTCCTGGACGTTGACGCCGCGGTCCAGGACGCCCCTGATGAGGTCGACGGTCGTGTCCATGGCCTGGGCGTTGAGGTTGTACGCGCTCGGCCGGAGCATGTTGGCGCCAATGTCCCGCGCGGAGAGGGACGTGGTGGCCCAGCCGCACGAGGAGTGCAGGTCCGAGCCGGGCGTGCAGAGGGTTCGCATGAGGGAGGAGCGGACGGCGGGGGTGAGCACCTTGGAGTCGTCGAAGTGGTGCGTCTCGCGGAGGAGCGGGTCCGAGAGCGGCAGGGGGAGGTAGAAGACGCCGTAGACCATGGGGCCGAGGACGGGGCCGCGGCCGGCTTCGTCGACGCCGAGGCAGCAGGGTGGGCGGGGGGGTGTTGTGGACGACGAGGACGCTGACGACGAGGAGGACTCGGCTTGTTGTTCGGAGGCGCGGAGGAGGGACGGCGGAACGGGGGAGTAGTGGGTTGACGAGGCGCCGGTGAGGAGGGACGAGAGGTGGACGGACGGGGGGATGAAGGTTGTGCTGGTTGGGGGGTTGTCGGGTTCGTCCATGATGGGTGTGGAGGGGGGGGGGCTTGATTTGGTGGGCTTCAGCAGGAAAGGAATAGCAGTGGAAGTACTGTATATCGATTTCACTTAACGGCGCTCCAAAAAAGAAAGATAATGGATGGCGAAGTTAGAGGTGGTGATGTTTGAATGGGGCTGGAGGGAGAGGAGTGCTTTACGCGTGTGGGGAGACGCGTTTGGGCGATGCGCCGGTGCTGACGATTAGCCGCGCCGGCGCCGCCCCACACAAGCACTGGTCAGGTAGCCAATGACGAAGCGCGGCCCGCCAACCGGGCTTCCCACCGCCCCTGCAAGTTGCCACACCGCTGACCAGCCAAGCTCACGCGTCAACAAGTACATTATCCAGCCTCTAGCCTCAGAGCGCGTCACCGATTCCAACGAAATACAAAAAAAAAAAAGCACAACGTCCGTCGTCGCAGGCCCAGATGCACGCTGCGGCAGGCCGAGTCCAGTCCACTCCCACTCCCCGGCCCTAGGCGATACATCTCTTCCGGCGTTCCTACAAGCCCGCGGTCCAGTCTTCCCGTGAAAAAAAAAAAAAGAGACGTCGCGGCCGACCCTCGAACCATTTTTGCCCAATGGCCCGGAGTGTCAAGCGTCCGCGGCCGGAGCCGCAAGCCTTTCACCAGCTTGGCGTTCGTGGTCGGTATGTTTTCTTGTCTTGCGCTGGCATGATGACAGGAACACGCACAGGGGGGGAAGTCAGAAAGAATGAAGGGAAAAAAAAAAAAAAAAACACTAATACGAATGAGCGTCCGTTAGAAAAACAGGCGTCGTGCTCCAGGATCGTGGCGAACGAGACGAACATGGCATGCAACCGCTCGATTCCATCTTTTCTCCGCACGAAGCAAAGGCCCCGAGTAGTGACGATGGAAGCTCGGATGGGGCGGGCAGTGGCGAGATGGAGATGGCGTCTAGTGAGTGCCGAAGCAAGCACAGAGGATTCCTTTTCTTCTTCTTTCCTTTCCAAAGAAAGAATGAAAGAAGGAATGACAAGAAAGGCTGACCATGTACAAAGGCGATGGACCAGGCCCGCAGACATTACTGAAGAATCGACGCAGCATAACGTCACCCATAGCGAGAAGCCAATCTCCTGCCAAGACACGGCTGAAGTCGCCTGCGAAGAAGAACACCCTTCTGGATCAGCCGTCTTCTCCGTCACTGAGCGGTCTGACCGACGACCGCGATGTCACAGTCACTCGGAAACTGGACTTTGCCGACCTGACGGGAAAATCGAGAAGTCTGGGCGGAAGGGAAAGCAGCTACCATGGTTCGGCATCATCCAGGCCGTCGTTGCAGAGGGTGCAGGAGCAGGACGAAGATGAGCCAGGGCACGTACACGACGACGGCAACGACCACGACGACGGCAACGACCACGACGACGAGCAAGACCTACCGGTTGACCCGACGCTGGTGGAGCCAAGGGATCCGACCGTGTCGGACCTTGTCCATGACTCGATGGACATGTTTGATGCCATGAAGAGCGACAACTATAATGCAGTCGGGCTCGAAAGCGGCACAGATCGTCATGGTATGCCTCGTGCGGTTGAAAACGACTCGCCCGCGGGCGTATCGCAGCCATCGCCGGCCAAACCACCCTCGCCGACCCATTCGCCGCCACTGCCGCCCATTCAAAAGTCACAACCCGTGCGACCAATCTACGGGACAAAGGAGAAGAAGCGACCATTGCCAGAGGGCTCTCCCGCCGGAGAAAGCGGGTCGGGCGAGGATCAGCCTCCCAGAGCAGAGAAGAGACAGCGTACAGATATGCCGCCTCCGCCGCCGCTACCACCACCACCACGGTCAGGAACCTCGGCATCAAGGGGGGGTATCTCGGAAGCGTCACGGCCTGCTGCTCCAAGACCGCAAGCACGCGCCGCTCCCAAGACGGACGCCGCATCAATGAGGCGAGGCAGGGGGCGGCCACGGAAATCAGAGCGTCCACCGTCAAAACGGAGAGATGAGAAGCAAGAAGAGCAGGAGGAGGGCGAAGGCGACGAGACGTTCATGGAGATTCAGCGCGGCCCGCCCATGCCGAGATCTCGGGGCTTGGTATCGTTCCGCAACAACGCCGACGCTCCTGCCGCGCGCCAACACCATCCGGGACGCTACCCAAGTAATCGCGGTCTGGACCTTTGGGGGGACGTCAGCGCGCTGGAACGCGGGCTGAAGCCGGAACCCGGTGGTGCCAAGCACGTCATCCGATGCGCATCCGACGCGCTGCCGTCGGCCCGCGCGCCTCGGAGCAAGACCCGGACGAGGGCCAAGCAAATCGTGCACGAGGCCGTCGAGCAGGACGAGGAGCTGGAGGACTGGGAGGTGGACGAGGGGCGGTTCATGGGCGACATTGTCCTGTGGGAGCCCGAGCACGAGCTCTTCCCGCCGGGCGACGACGACGAGGTGCAGGTGATGCAGGACCAGCTGGCGATTGCGGCCAACGCCATCGACGTCAAGGAGATCCCCGACGCGACGTTCCGCTTCGCCAAGACGCTGACCCTGCCGTTCATGGGCGCGGGCGTGGTGGATTTGCCGCCCGAGGCCATGAAGCGGCCCAAGAACTCGCGCAAGATGCACATGGTCTTTTTTGTGCACTATGGCAAGGTCCAGGTCACCATCAATGAGGCCCAGTTTCGAATCTCTGCCGGGGGGACGTGGTTTGTGCCCAGAGGTGAGCATACACAAGGGCCCCTTTTTTTTTACAAACAAACAACAACAAGAAAAAAAAACCCCTATCTTCCTCTTGTCTTGCCATCTTATCTTCCCTTCCACCCCTTTGACCTCGGCGGCGTGCTGAAATCCAAAATAGGCAATTACTACAGCATCACGAACGACTATGACGAGCCTGCTCGAATCTTCTTTGCCCAGGCCTGTGAAGTAGCTCCTGCTGCTGCTCAGGAGCAGGAGACCTGAAAGAAGCACGTCCTTTTGCTCTTTTCTCTTTTGAAGCCTCGAGGCTTGCTCGAATTTGCGTTTGCACGAAATCTTGACGACATATTACGTCGCTTCCCCCCCCCCCCCCCCCACCCCTGATTTGTGTATCTTGTTGCTGGTTTTTATGTATTTGCTCTTTTAAAAGACTGTATGTGTTCTGGTCCATTGTGTTTCTGGTTCGGTTATTTTGTGGCCTTTTATATTTTACATTTTGAAGGACATGGAGTTTATGGGGGGTCTTCGGTTTGAGGAAATGCATCAAGGCGGGGGGATACTCCACGTCTACGGCGCGGCTATTTAACTTGCTCTTTTTTTTTTTTTTTTTCGTTCTTCTCTTTTTTTAAGTGGGCGTTTTGGGCAGTGATGTGCTGTGCCATCTGGCTGTTTTATGATCCCCTTCCCGATGGATGTGTTTTCTCGTGTTTGGGCTACCGGGAACTACCTAGACGTGTCTGCCTGGACACAGGGGCCGTGGAGCTTGCATGGCGGGAACAAGCATACGTCACTGGCACGTTCTGGCGGTTTAGACGATGACTTTCTATGCGTCAGACGTGGGGACGTCGACAGCAGTCTCGTGACTTGTGACGCTGGGAGGGAGGAGTTCTTGAAGAGGACGGCGTGCGGCGCGGGACTGGAAATGGAGTGCTTTTGGCGAGTGAATGGTTCGACTGCCTACCGGCCTGGGGACTTGCCTACTGGGTAGGTAGGTAGTAGTTACTCGGTAGGTAGGTAGGCACCTAGATAGTATGGATAGCAAAGATGAGTCGTAACTGGCCAGCATCATCCCGAACCTGTAGTACCCATCGCCGGTGCCAGGATGGACGTCGCATCCGGCATCCGCATCCGGCATCCGGCATCCGGAGATTTCCAGCCTTGCACGTCTCGCCCACGTCATATGGGTGTTGCTCGTGGCCGATGCGGATGATTCCACATGCTGGTGAAACACGGCATGGGACAAAACATTTGCTCGTTGTGTCGGCAAACAACAACAAAAAAAAAAAATGGAGGCAAAAAAAAAAGAAGTGGGTTGCAGCTCGTGATGTAATCCATGTTGCATCGGCACGGCGCTTGACGTCTTGGAGTGTGCCCTAAACTGGTCGTTGCACTCTCACGTCCACGTCAACGTCAACGTCAACGTTCGCCATGTCATGATTGAAAATAAAAACCTTGTTTGAATGTGCCGCCGTCATCGAACGGGTTGGCAGGGGGAGGGACGGCGGAGGAGCCATAGTTCGCGGAAGTGGGACACG
This sequence comes from Claviceps citrina, assembly GCA_018360365.1. Lineage (NCBI taxonomy): Eukaryota > Fungi > Ascomycota > Sordariomycetes > Hypocreales > Clavicipitaceae > Claviceps > Claviceps citrina. The sequence goes on from SRQA01000150.1 coordinate 27,299, forward strand.
GGAGATGAATGCGAATTTTTTTTTTAAATTTGTGTTGTTGTTGTTGACTCTTCATGTCTTGCAGTCGCAGTGCCGTGAGAGCGCGCGCCGGCTCCGCATTCTTTGTCGTGGGGTAGAATCAGGTACGGCCCACGGGTACCTGCCCAGTGTGTGCTATGTACCTAGGTACCTACCTAGGTAGGCCAAGACGAGGCACAGCGGATTGGAGGATACGGCGAGCAGAGGACGATGATCCGATTGGTCCAACCTTTTTTTCTTTGACAGTAGGGAAAGAGCGCCTTCCCTGGGCAGGCTAGGTAGCTTCCCAGTTGGAATTTGGCAGTAGGTAAAAGTGGCTTGTAGCTCGCATTCGTGTCCTTGTCTAAAAAAAAAAATTCAGCCGCGATTGTCTGCAAATTCAACCCGCCTTGGTTGAGCGTTCCACACAGCGAGAACGAAACAGCCTCCTCTCATCTTAAGGTCTCACTGCTCAGGCTCTCCCCCCCGTTTCCCCCTTCGCCTGTGCAATATCCGGCGCCAGGACGGGGTGGGCGGAGATTTTTTCGTCGTCATCTACCCACAGTTGGCACGCAAACCGAGATAAAATCAGCTATCACTAACTACGACATCGTTTACGGCAGCATAAAACGGGTTTTTGTAATGCGTCGTCGCCGCCGCCCCGCCATCACAAGCAAAGCAGACCGATGAGGCCGAGTGCAGAATCCACGCCACCTCGTTGAATACGATGCTCTGATGCCTTTTTTTTTTTTTTTTTTTTTTTTTTCAGGGCGAGCTGATCGAGCCGCTCCATGACGTCGAGGCGTTCGAAATTGCTCTGGGCTCGTGTGGCGGCCGGCTAAAAACAGAGGGACGCATTGGACGGATAGGACCGTGGAAATGAGGATGCTAGTCTTGTCCGAGACTAGGATACGCTGTTCAAACAGACGGACAGACGGCATAGCCGCGTGGATCCAGAGGCCAACGCGGAATCCTCGGTCGAGTATAAAACAGGCACCGCCATCCCGACGAGACGCATCCGAGCAGACAAAGGCACATTCCATTCCTCTTCTCTCATCCTCGTCAACCGCTTCCGCAGCTCCACGCCAAAAAAAAAAAGAATGAAGTCCTTTGTGCTCCTCACCACGCTCGTCGGTGCCGGCCTCGCCGCGACTGCCAACTGCCCGGCTGCTGGCTCGACCGATAGCCAGGGCCGTTACGCTTGCAACCCGGCACACCAGTATCCCGAAGGCCAGAAATGCATGACGATTGACGGATGCCTCGTCCTGACGGATGCCAGCGGCAAGCCCGTTGTCAACGCACCCGCGCCCGCATCCACATCCGCATCCGTTAACTGCCCGGCGCCTGGCTCAACGGACAGCCAGGGCCGCTACTCGTGTAACCCGGCACATGCGTACCCCAACGGCCAGAAATGCTTGAATATCGACGGATGCCTCGTCCTGACGGATGCCGACGGCAAGCCTATTGTCAACGCACCCGCTGCCACCACGACTGCGCAGCCCACGGGCGCGTGTCCGGCGCCTGGCGCGACCGACAGCCAGGGCCGCTACTCGTGCAACCCGGCGCACCAGTATCCCGAGGGCCAGAAATGCACCACCGTCGACGGATGTCTCGTCCTGGTGGATGCCAATGGCAAGCCTGTTATCTCATCCGCCGCTGCTGCGCAGCCCACAGCCGCGTGCCCGGCGTCTGGCTCAACGGACAGCCAGGGCCGCTATTCGTGCAACCCGGCGCACCAGTATCCCGAGGGCCAGAAATGCACGATTATTGATGGATGTCTCCTCTTGGTGGATGCCAATGGCAAGCCTGTGATCGCATCCGCCGCCGCTGCGCAGCCCACGGCCGCGTGCCCGGCTGGTGGCTCAACCGACAGCCAGGGCCGCTACTCGTGCAACCCGGCACACCAGTATCCCGAAGGCCAGAAATGCATGACTGTTGACGGATGTCTCGTCCTGGTGGATGCTAATGGCAAGCCCATCGTCGGCACCGCAATCTTGGGCACCGCAACCTCGGGCACCGCAGCCTCGGGCACCGCAGCCTCGGGCACCGCAACCAGCAGCTCGATGCCACTGGTTTCGGCTGGTGCCGCCACGCTGGGCGGTGCAGGTGCCGGCATGCTGGCTTTTGCCGCTGGCCTTGGCGCGCTCGTCCTGTAAAAGTGATGTGTGTGCACTAGATATGTACATACATCATATACATGCCACTGTACATGGGATGGATGGGCCCATGTCGCACATGAATGTGAATCAGTCTCGGATGGGCGAAGCGCTCAACCGCTCCGACCCTCTTGGCGCTGATGAGCGGGTCCTCGGGGGGTCAGGGGAGAGTGTTTCGGCCTCTTTTTGTTCCCTTTCTCTTGTATTTAGCTTCAATCAGTCAGTCATTCAATGGAGTAATGGGCATGTATGTCACATGACTGCTCTGATGGTGCTAGAGGCTCCTTGTTTCGTTGATGAATGTCATTGCACCCAGTTCACGTTGAATCCTCTTCTTCTTCTCCTTCTTCTTCTCCTTCTTCTTCTTTCTTTTTGGTTGCGTCTCCGCAGGGTTGACATCTTGTATGGACAGTTGTCTTTCCATCTTGCGTTTAGCATGCACGGTTGGGAGAGGGGGGGGGGGTGCTTTTCGGGAGGTTTGGGTTCGCTGGCCGAGGCATCTTGATGGTGGGGAGCAGTTTGCTCGGAAAGGAGACTGGGAGGAGCTCACTCGCCGTGCGAGAACACCATGCGAGGGCTTGTGAAGAAGGCGTTTGTGTGATGAGGTAATACCTGGATTCCGCGGCCGATTCCCTAGTAGTGTAATGGCCGTTTGATCAGGGTAGTTGGGGGAGCGTTTGCATTTGGCAGAAGTGAAAGTCGGCATTCTGCTGGCGAAGCTTCGTCTTGTTGATCTACTTATGGCGCTGATCAGCCAGCCTTTTTCGCCTCCGTCTATCCTCTCCTCGTTCATGAACAGGAGAGAAGTCGAAATTCTCGAATCTCCCAGAGACGTCGTGAGATTGAGCCCCAAAACACAACAAGACAGACACAGCCCTTCTACGACACCAACGTAAGTACAAGTACATCTTCCATGAGGCAGCATTTTCTCTACGCATGACTTGAGAACTACGCAAATCAAGACGAAGTTTGAGCAAGATCCTAACAGATGATGTAGATTCAGCATGAAGGGTTCTGATGAAAACGGCGCGCCATCGCCGCGTGCAAATGTCGTCACCGGTGGGAGCATAGCCTCGGAGTTTGACCGTGCGGCCAACCTTGAAGGCGGCGGAAGATTCGTTATTCTTGAGCGTGGCAGTGGCCAAGTCTTGACCGTGATCGATGAGAAGCTCGCGCTTCAGCCCCATGACAGCCTGAGGAATCTCGATAGCCATTGGCACTGGCATTGGGATTGTGAGGCTGTCGACGGATGGTTCTGCCTTCGAAACCGGATCACGCGTGGCTACATCGGGGCCAGCCAGTTCGGCACACTCTGCGTCAGACCACACGACGCAAAAGTATTCAGCAATCGACTTTTTGTCGTCCGGTCTTCGGATGGAGGACAGAAATTTCATGTGCTGAGTAAAAATGAACTTCGGCAGATCGCGTTCAACCCCTCAAGTGGGGAGGATATCACGCTCGTAGGATCGGGCGGAACTGAGTGGGAGTTCATCAAAGTCGGGGAAATAGACGTGACTAGGACCGTGGGACGCCCGCGTCCCAGCAGGATGAGATCAATTTGAGAAATGAATTTTGAGGGCGTGTCTGATGGTCAGGGTATACGTCACCGTGGAACGTCTGATTTTGTCGGGAATAGGATAGTGACGTGGAAATAAAGATTGAAATTTCATATTATTAAGCATGCAAGTCTCTGAAGACTACCCGGTACGCATTGGTTATACACATCGTATTGATGAGGGCACAGACCAGAGAGCATGTCTGCGGTGGGGGCGCGCCAGACTGCTCCGGCGAGTTCCCGCGCTCCTGCCACATGATTGCATGCACACAAGTTCACAACCATGGTCCGTGACTGCTGCCGCTGATGCCACCTGCCCCTTGATCATCGTCAGCCAGGCTGGACGCGACGAACTGCGCTTCCCGCACGACAACAACATGAAGACCAGTATCTGAACTATTTGTCGTCAACAAGTACCCATACAAGTACCCATACTACCCCGAGCGGCAGGCCATGCGATGGGACATCACAATATCCGCTTCGACGGCGACCCGTACTCTCTCGCGGGCGTCTGGGGTCCGCCCACCAGCCGGGCCAAGTGAGTTATCCGTGATTTCCCTTCTTCCCCCATTTTGTCATCTTAGCATGCCCATGAAGAATCAAGAGGGACATGCCCGTGCAGAGAGAGCCAAAGAGCCGCCGGGGAGGGGGAAAAGCGCTGACTCGTCGACGACAGTTTCTGCGAAGAGGACTACGCGCTTACCCTGTACCTGACCGAGTTTATCAATTCCCTGTCCAACATTACCTATGGTAAGCCCTGCCCTGTTGCGAGACGCTTTGCCTGAGCGCGTTTTTACAAGAAGAAGAGGAAGAAGAAAAGGGGCCGGGGGATTTCCATTTTCATGGCTGAATTCGTCTTCTCCCTGAATATAGTATACTTTGCGCTCCGATACATGTACGGACCCGGCAGCCGCGGGCTCCTGGCACCAAGATGGGACGCCATGTCCGTCTCGCTTCTCGTGCTCGGCATGGCGTCGTTTCTCTTCCACGCCAGCCTCCGCCACACGCTCGAGTTCGCGGACGAGCTGTCCATGATGGGACTCACGTGGTCGATGCTCCAGGCCACGTGCACGATGGGGGTCGAGCCCTCCCGGACGAGGCGCCGGCACGCCATCTCGGCCAGTCTGGGCGTGTGCTTCCTGTCCTTTGCCGTCTTCTACCTGGGCGCGCCGCAAATCCTCTACCACGTCGCGGCCTTTGTGCTGAGCCTGGCGGTGCTCGTCGTGCGGACGGCGCACCTGCTGTACTGGCGCCGGCCCGCGTTTGCGGCGGCCAAGCGGCGGGACTGGCGGGTGCGCACGTGGACGTCGGTGGCGCTGGGCGTGCTGGCGTACGTCATCTGGACCATTGATCTCGAGTTCTGCGCTGAGCTGCGGACCGTGAGGCGCCGGGTTGGCCTGCCGTGGGCGTGGCTGCTGGAGCTGCACGGGTGGTGGCACGTTCTGACGGCCGTGGGTGCCGGACGGTTCATGGACGTCGTGCGGGAGATGGGCCGCGAGGTGGAGGAGGAGAGGGCGAGGGAAAAGGGGGCGAAGGAGAAGGAGAAGGCCGAGAAGAGGGATTGACGGCCCACGGGTCATGCACACGTGGGGATGGCCTGGATGGGGTGCATGGGATGAATGGGATGATTCATGACGGGATGATTCATGAATGGGAACTGAAATTCGGCACAGGGACCCGTCTTTCTGGTGTCTATTCACTGACTTTTTGGTGAGGCGCATCGTGCCCGCCAAGTCGATGCGGCCCTTTTTCCTTTTCTCCCTCTCCCCTTGCCTTTTTTCGGGTTATTCGTTTTTATTTGTTTTGAGTCGAGCGCACGAAGAAAAAAAAAACCTGATGTATTCCTACCCCTAGAATAGGATAAAAGTTTCTCAAACCAAACAACGCCACGTCCCCTTTTTCACAGCACACACACACACACACCCCTCGTCGGCAACGCGCCACCAAACTCAGATGCAGGTCTACGCGCCGCCGCTCATCAGCCACGAGGCGACTGGACGGGACAATAGCAACAGCAGCAGCAACAGCAGCAGCAGCAGCAACGCCAAGGTGCGACGTAGCGGCCGCAGACTCGCAGCGGGTTCCACACCGCCGACTTGCAAGGTATAGGATGTGGCAAACGGGCGTGGAGATGAAACACAGGCGTTCCCTCCCCCTTTTCCCCCTTTTTTTTTTTTTTTTTTTTTCCCGTGTGGTGGGTGCACACTGCAGCTGTGAATGGAGGCACTCTATTGGACCGTTGTGTTTTGTGTGTTCCTGTCTGATACTGGACACTGGACTTTTGATGACGTTGTGGGGGCCGGAGGAAGTGAGTGACTGGGTTGGCCTTGGTCTTGGCCTTTTTGCCTTTGACCCTTTCTGGGGTGTGTGTGTGTGTGGGTGTTGATCTACAGCTGGCGGGCTAGTTGTGTGTATTTAATGTGCTTTTTCTCTCTCTTTTTTTTCTTCTTTCTTCCTTATTTTTGGCCGACTTGTCTACTGGGGATGGTGGCTGCGGCATCTGTTCTGGGCCTTCATTTCCAAGGACTGTTTGAATGAAGGGCATGTTTGCGCGTGCTGTTCTTCCGAGCTGCTGTACTGTACCTGGATACCTGCTTGAACAATCACGTTTTGTTTTCTACCCCATGAGGAGGGACGCATCACGGGGCACCTGTAGAGACAAGAAACGAGCGTCTTTCCATGACCATCCAAACGAGCGAGAGCGAGCGGTTTTTCATTCCATCTTCATGACCCTTTTCCTACGGTGTGCACAATCAATCAATCCATGCACTGCACTGCACTGCATCTGCACACCACACATGTAACGGATGTGGCTCACCCTTCTGCCCCTGGCCTCCTGGCCCCTTCGCGCCCTCAAAATCCAAATCTATACCGTCTTGTACAAAGAAAAAGCGAAAAGACACGGTAGAAGACGTTTCCTGCCGTCTCCATCCCGTGGTGGTGATACCTTAGACCAAATGAGCGGCTAAGCCTTCTGCACAACGCAGTAGGGCGAGTCGTTGGCGTCGTTGAACTGGCACGCCCGGTCGGGGCCGCAGTCGGCGACGCGCTGCCCGAGAAAAAAATCCCAGCATGTTAGCTTAGTTTTTTTTTTTTTAAAAAAAAAACACGCAGAGAGGAGACGGCTGCCAGCGAGCATGGAGGACAAAGGCAAAACTTACGATCCAGGCTCGGGATATGCCGCAGACTTGCCAGGCCCGGGCGTCGGGGGAGCACGAAAAGGCGCCGGGGGTGCAGGCGTCGCGGGTGCTGGTCCCGTTCCCGGCGGGCGAGTCCGGGGCGGGCTGGGATTTCTGCGGCGC
>SRQA01000151.1:0-34239 GCA_018360365.1 Claviceps citrina
TTAATTTGCTTATAAAGGGCTTAGAAAGTCTTTAGCTTATTATTAAAGAAGTTATATATCTCTTTACTATACTTTTCCTTATTAGAGTAAATCTTATAAAGGTTTATAATCTTCTGTAATACTATTACTAGATTTAATTCTAGCAGGGAGTAAAGTAGAGAATAAAAACGCTTATAAGATCTCTAATAATTAGGGTTATTATTAGGTACGGCGGTATATTACTACTATCCTTATTAAGGAATGTTTCCCTTAGGCCTTTATTATAGTAGCAAATCCTATATCTAAGCTACTTTAATGCCTAGGTCTAGTACTAACCCTTAGGGCTATTATTAAGTAGGCTTATAAGATCTCCTATTAAAGTTAGGAAGGCCTAGGGGAGCAGACTATTACGTTAGTTCTTACCCTAGGCCTTAGGGAGGCCTATAAGGTGCCGCTTTTATTATATATAAATATCTCTGCTAATTTACTATGCTAACTATAGCAGAAGGTTAGTCTAGTTTATAAAAGCTCCTAGCAGGGCTAGGAGGAGCAAGGGAAATATTACTTAGTCCTTGCTAAGGGTTAAGTTAACTTCCCTAGTAGTAGTAATCTTCTAGGTTCTGTAAGAGCTTATAGTTGCTTATAGGGTTATAACCTATTATAGGATTTAATACTACTAGCTAGCGTTATAGGGATTCTAGGAGCCTAATCTTATAGGGTGTTTAGGGGGGTCCCCTATAACCCTACTAATTCCTAGGTTATGCTATAGGGAAGGTAGTTAAAGCAAACAAAGGAAGAGGGGAATTCCTTATAAGGTAAAGATATAAATAATTCTTTAGTGTTGCTTTTTACTATATCTAGGAAGGTAATTCCTAAAGCTATTAATATAGGATGCTATAGTAAGAGGAAGGATAGTTACTATGCCTGCTTACTAGAGAATATAATCTTAATTATAAGGGATGTAATAACTCTTTATTAGGATCCCTTAGTCTAGTCTTAGCTTATATTACTATTATAAGCTTACTAGTAATAAATAATTAGTCTAATAGGAAGTAAATATTATGTTTTTACAGGAAGTTATAAAAAACATAAATAACTTTAGTGTTCCTATGTTTAAAGACTTCTTTAGTCTAGTCTGTAAATTAGTCTCTAAGCTTCTACTAAAGGAGCTTACTAAAGAGGTCTTTAGTCTTAGCTTCTATAATAAAGAAAGCAATTTAGCTATATATTAAAGCACTTATAGCCTTGCTAAGATTAAAATCTAATAAGTTAAGCTTATGCTAGTCTGCTATAATTACTCTTCTATATATTAATAGGATCTAAGGGAGCTCTATGTGATAGTATTAGGCTTTGCCTAATGTGGGGCTGATGCGGGTGGGCATTAGTGGTTATGCGCACCTTGCCTCGCGCATAGGGCTTACGCATAATAATAGGGGGGTATTTGTAGTAAGGGTATAAAGGGGGCATAATAGGGTCTTTATATTACCTTTCCTTCCTTTCTCTTTATATCTTTTAATAGTATTCTAATGCCTATTAGTAGTAGTAATAAGGCTAGTTTATAATATTTAAAAGATATCCTTTAGCCTTATGTTTCTTTTAGCTACTAAAATAAGTTAATATGCCTTTAAACATAAACACAAACACATAGGCTAATAAACCTGCTTCTCTTATAGTAGAAGATATAATAATAATTCTTAACTATATTAATATAACCCTAACTACATAAGGTAATACCCTTATAGCTATATAATAATACTTTAATACTATATAGGAGCGGGAAGATACTACTATAGCCGCGATTTAGGCTATATAGGCCGCTGCTAACTATATAATTTAATTTACTACTACTACTGCCTTAGCTATATCCCTTCCCTTACTTACTAATATAACCCTCCCTTCTAGGGTAACTAACCTCCCTTCCCCTTTTACTACACTCCTAGTTTATTATAAGCTAATTCTAACTAGCTCTTCTTATAATAGTAAATAATCTACTTTTAATGCCTAGCACTTCTTTATAGTATATAAGCTATAGGCAGATTATAACTTTATTAGTTCTACTATAAACTAGTAGATATTTATTTACTAGAACCTCTTATTTTTTATTTAAGCTAAGGTTGCCTTATTCTTTAAGAAGGGGGATTTTATTTACTATAACCTAGCTACCTTTCTAGACTATTTCTTTAAGCTTTACTCTAACTCTTATTACTATAAGATAGCCCTTACTAAACTTAACTAGATAGAGTAGGCTAGTAATAAATCCTTCTTTACCTTCTTTATTTGCTTTAAGTAAAAACTCTCCCTTACTAGTAGCATAAGCTAAAATAATAAGGTTTATCTTACTAAGCTATGCTATGCGCTTAATAAGCAAATATATAGTATATATATTAGCTATAGTATCTTTTATAATAGCTATAATACTACTATAGAGTAGTACTATACTATTACCCTAGACCTTAAGACCTCTATGCTTAAGAATTACTTTTACACTAGGTATTTAATAAATCCTTTAGCTTAGCATTACTACACTACTAACTATAAGGGGGATATAGCTATGTCTAAGGTAAATACTATAGGGACCTAAGGTAAGGGCAGGAAGAAGAAGAAGCTAAAGGCTAAGGATATAGCCTTACCCTTTACTTAGGCATAAGCTAAGTAAGTAACTAACTAGGAGATAATATATTACTAGAAGTCTAGTGCTTACTTATACTATAGAGAGATAGGTTATATAGCTTATAACTACTCCCTCCTTCCCCCTTATTAGCCTAAGGTCTGTATTTAGTAAGCTATTACTAAGGCTAATAACTATAAGTATAAGAAAGAGAAGAAGAATAAGATAGGAAAAGACTAGCCTTTATAGTAAGTTTTGCGCAAGAGCTTCTAGGCTTTATTATATAGTAGACTCTAGGTTAGAAGAAGGTAGAGTTAATAAAGTATAATAAAATTTATAAATATATAAATTACCTAGTGTTCTTTATTCTTATTCTTTTTAACTTATTCTCCTTTATAAACACCCTAATTAACTATAGCTATAAGTGCTATAGTATTATTAGTAAGTTTACTACTTAATAGCTAGGCCTTAAGCTTATTTAGCTGCCTTTAAGGCGCTAGGTAAGGACCGCTATTAAGGTTTAATAGTAGGGATAATAAGCACTTAAAAGGGAGTTTAGTATTACTTACCTTGCCTATGCTATAATTAATATTAATAGCTAGTAGTTATTTATCTGTCTTTATATAGTCCTAGGCCTTGCCTAGGACGTAATCTTTAGCCTACTATAAATAGAATACTATAATATTACCCTCTATACTACTTAGTGGGAGTTAATAGTAGGCGTAGTAGAAGGCCTTATAGTATAGGAGTTCTTAAGTTACGCCTAGGGCAAGGCTATATAGAGTATAATAGGGTCTGCCTTTATAGCTATAGCTAAGTAGGCTTGCTGCCTTTAGGATATAATTATTTAATTTATAAGCACTAGCTTATATAAGTTAATATTTATTCTTTAGGTTACTACGCCTAAGTTATAGCCTAAGGACCCTTATATAGCCTTACTAGCTAAGCTTTGTAACTTTACTAATCTCTTTAATAAGTCTAAGGCAAACGCTCTCTTACCTTATTATAGCACCTTAGACTACTATATTTATTTTTATAAGTCTTCTAATAAGTCCCTCCTCTCTCTCCCTTAGAGCTTATTATACTTTATACCTTAGGACTAGTTACTTAAACTCTAGTAATAGCTTATAAAGCTCTTAAATAAGGAATAAATTTAAGCTAGCTTTTCTTTAGTAGCTACTCTAGTTCTCTTAGTTAAGAAGGCTAGCGGGGGCTAGTAGTTTTGTGTGGATTACTATGCTCTTAATAAGATTATAAAGTAGGACTATTACCTATTGCCTTTTATTAAGAAAACCCTTTGCTCTCTAGCTTATGTATAATAGTTTACTAAGGTAGATGTTTAGGTAGCTTTTTATAAGCTATAGGTTACTAAGGGGGATAAGGCTCTTATAGCGTTCTAGATATAGTTTAGGCTGTTTAAGTAGCTTATCTACCCCTTTAGCCTAGCAGGTGCGCCTGCTACTTTCTAGTATTATATTAATAACGCTCTTAGTAATGCCCTTAGTAACTTTATTATAGTATACTTAGATAATATCCTAGTTTATTCTAGTAGCTTAAGGCGTGACTATTTATAGAAGGTTTGCGTGGTTTTTAGCTGCCTATAGGTAGCGGGCCTTTACCTTAACCTTAATAAGTCTGTCTTTACTACCTAATAAGTCTACTACCTTAGGTATATTATTATAGTAAGTAAGAGCATGCGCCCTAACCCTGCTAAGGTCTAGGCTATTTAGGACTAGGCGGCCTTAATAAAGCTATAGAGTATACATAACTTCCTTAGTTTTATAAATTTTTACTATAACTTTATTCTAAATTTCTCCTAAGTTACTAACCCCCTTTATAATCTTATAAAAAAGGGCATTCTCTTTATTTAGGAGTAGTAAGAGGCCTATGCTTTTAATAAGCTTAAGCGCCTCTTTATTTTAAACCTAATCCTAGCTTAATAGGACCCTAACTAGGATATAATAGTTAAGGCAGACTACTCTAGTATTGCCCTTAGTAGTTGCTTTCTTTAGCTTTAAACAAATAGTATTTAGTACCCTATTACCTACTACTTAGCCTAGCTAACCCCCCCTTAGCAAAACTATACTATTTATAATAAGGAGCTCCTAGTTATTATCTCCTACCTTAAGGTATAATTAGCTAAGCTTTAAGGTATTTCTAAGCCCTTTACTATTTACACTAATTATAAGAGCCTTAAGTACTTTATAACCCCTAAAATTATAACTAAGTATTAGGCTTGCTAGGCTAAGATACTCTTATAGTATTATTACTACCTATAGTACTAACTTATATAGTACTAGTAGTATGCTAATACGCTCTCCTAATAAGGCTAGGATAAGGTAGGGCTAACCCTATAATATAGCTACCTCTTTTAACCTTTATTTATCTAGGCTATTTTTATAAATAACCCTAACCCCTTTAGCACTAATATTATGCTACCCTTTAGTAACTAGGTCTTTTCCTCTCCTTACCTTTAGGTGCTCTAGGATATAGTAATTACTTATAATATAGTATACTATTACTACCTTATTACTATTTATAGGAATGTATAGTAATTCCCTATAAAGGCTAAGATAAGGGAGCAAATTATAAACTATAGTGTTAGTATTTATAGGGTGCTTTAGTTTCGCGGCTAGATATAGGTGCCTTAATAGGAGCTATTAATAACTACTCTTATTTAGGAGTATTATAAGTTACTAGTAGCAAGCTATCTAGGTTATAATACTACCTTCTAGACCCTTTAGTAATAGTTTTACTAAGTAAGCATATCCTAGGATATTACCTACTATATCTAGAATTATTACTACTATAGTAGTTATAAGAGCTACTAGTAGTAGTAGGGCCTCCTAAAACCCCTCCCTACCCCTAACTACTTTTAGTCCTAGATTTTAGTTAACTTTATAATAGGCCTGCCTATACGTAGGCTATCTAATCCCTCTTCCCTTATAGTAATTATAAACTACCTTTCTAAGTTTATCTAGCTTAAGGCTATAACTAGTATTTTTACTAAGGTATATGTAAAGAGGTTTAAGATATACTAGTAGTAGTTTTATAAGTTCCCTACCTTTATTATTACTAACTATAGTTTAGACTAGCTAAGTAAGTTCTAGACTACCTTATACTTAATTATTAAGACTAAATAGTTACTTTCTACCTCTTACTACCCCTAGACTAATAGGGGCATAAAGCAAGCTAACTAAAAGGTATAGGCTATCTTATATCTTTATATTTCCTTCTTATAGTTTAATTAGCCTAAGCACCTAGTAGTATACTAGCTTACGCTTAATAATTAGGCTTCCTTTATTACTAGCTTTAGTCTAAACTAGCTACTCTATAAATATTATATTAATTTAGTTTAGGTTCCTATAAACCTTACTCCTAGCGCTACTATAAGCATAGGATAGGCAGCCTAGTTTGCCTTATAACTTTAGGAGGCTTTTAAGCTAGCCTAGGTAGCTATTACTTTTACTTAGTAATAATAATAAGATAGCATAGCTACCTCTTATTGCCTTATAAAGCGGTTCTAGGTTAGGGACTAGGTATAGCTCTCCCTTTACTATATTAAAACTAACTACTTCTTTAAGAAGCTAGACTAAATAGTAGCTAAGTATTATATTATAGATATCCCTATACTACTAATAGTCTGTCTTAATATACCCTAGGGCATTTACCTTATCTTTTATATTAACCTTATTAAGCACGCTACTACTAATCTGCTTCTTAGTTAGCCTTAGTGTAATATATACTTAAGGCCTATGTAGGTATAAAATAATAAGGATAATAAGCTTTATAAGAAATACTAGGTTAAGAAGGTACTAGCAGCTTATAATATATAGGGCTATAAGCACTATTAGAATATTCTTATTAAATAGGTAGGATACTTAACGCTAATATAAGAGCTACTTAAAAACCTAGCAAACATATAAGCCCTAGCAGACTATAAGGCAGAATAAGGCAGTATATAGTATAATAATAGTCCCTAGTAGGTTCTTAAATAAGGTTCTCTTATAAAGCTATATATATTTACTGCTTAGGGCCTAACTTACCCTTAATTAGTCTCCTTCCCCCTTTCTTTTACTTACTTTTCTTCCTCCCTTACCTTAGTAAACCTTATATTAGTTACTAAATAACTTTAGGGGTAGCTTATTATTATAAGGGTTAGAGGAGGGGGTATTATACTATATTTAGGATAGCACTATTAAGATTACCTATGTATTCCTCTTATCTTTTTCTTAGTAGTATTAATAGCTCTTTAGTATGCGCTCTTATAAGGTATATTAGGGGTATTAGGGGGTGTTTAGTAATTCCTTTACCTATAGGCTAGGCCTATAGGATTACTATAGTAGCTATATAATACTTTATAGTATTACTATTTACTTCTTTATAGTTCTTTATATAGCCCTAAAGGACTATATAGTATGCTACTAGTAGCTAGCTATAGCCTAGGCATTCTGCTCCCCCTATGTAAATAATATACTTCTAAGCTAAGTAAGGGGTTAGACTAGTAGCTATATAGTACCCTAAATAAGGGCGCTAGGGGATATAAAAAATAGGTTAGTAGTTATATTATTAGGTAGTATAAGCATAGCACTTTTTATAATAAGTATATTATTAGTAGGTATAGTAGTAGCAGGGGCATTATAAATAGTCTAAATAGTAACTAAGGCATACTTAGTATAGTAGTATAAGTTAGTAAATCTATTACCTAGGGTATAGAATTTAGGTATTAAGATAGCAGCTATTTAAATCTACTAGGTTCTTTTATAATATACCTCTAGTGTAATAATAGCGCAGCCCCTAGCTATAGCTTATATTAGGGCGTGTATAGTATGCCTAATATAGGGATTAGCTACTAGCATATGCATATCTTATATATATTTCTAGTAGCCCTTTTAGTAGCTCTTATATAACTTCCCGCGGGAATTATGCTTATAGTCTAGTTTGCCTAATTAAATAGTAATAAGAATATACTAAATATAGGGTAGGTTAATAGTTATAGGTATAGTATTACCCTTCTTATTAGAGTCTTCTTTTATAATAAACTTGCCTAGGGCCTATGCCTAGTGCTAGTGTAAGGGTAGGATATTACCTTATATACTAAAAAGTAGTTATAGGGGCTAGCGTAGCATGCCTAAGGGAGGCTATAGTAGCTATAGGTATATATAAGTAACTAGGGTAGGTAGGGGCTACTTACTAATATTCTAAAAGCTATATAAGGGAAATAGCGCCTAAGTATAGCCTAGGTAGTATAGTAATAGTAGGTATTATAGTCGTAGCAGGCCTTAGGGTAGCTATAATATAGTAAGTAACTAAGTATAGGATTTAGTAATATAAAGTAGGCTTAGGTATAATAATAAGTTTATAAGGAGGTAATAGGTAATAAAATAAAGACTTTTTATAATAGGGGGGATAGAGGAGAATAGTTAGTAGGACTTTAGGGGCGGATAAGACAAGGTTTTTATACCTTTAATAAGCGTTTAATATAGCGTTATCTAGTCTAGGTATTATATATAAGTAATAATAACTATAGGTTCTTATAATACTAGCTAGCTATACTAGCTATTAATAGCTTGCTTCTCGCGCCTAATATAAGCGCCTTACTTTAACTAGGTACTAATATTAGGTAGGTTGCTTAGATATAGTCTAACTACTAGCAACTATTAATAGCTTATGTCTTGCTTTTATGCTAGCTATTTAGTGTAGTGTGTTATGCTTACACCGCGCTTATTATATTTATTATATTACTTATTTGTGCTACCTAATAGGGTTTATAGTTTTATTTAGTTTTATATTCCTTTATCTTAGTTTACTACCTATCCCTAAACTATCTCCTTAACTTACTAGTCTAGTACCTATCCTAGCTAAGCTAGCTTACCTCCCCTAGTAGTATTTAATATAATAAGGATATTTTATTTCTTAATTTACTTACTTATAGCTTCTTCTTACTAACCTAATGCTTTTATGTAAGTAGTATCTGCGTAGCATAGCTATTGCCTAGGGCAGAAGGCTATGTAATAGTATTAGGCTTTGCCTAATATAAGGCTAATATAAGTGTATATTAGTAGTTATACGCACCTTGCCTTACGTGTAGGGCTTATATATAATAATAAGGAGGTATTTGTAGCAAGGGTATAAAGGGGGCATAATAAGGTCTTTGTGTTACCTTTCCTTCCTTTCTCTTTATGTCTTTTAATAGCATTCCGACGCCTATTAGCAGTAGCAATAGGGCTAGTCCATAACACTCTAGGATCTTATTATTAAGATTAATAGATTAGGGGCTTTGTTTACCTATAGATATATATTATATTTAGTAGTAAAAAGAATAGAAATCTAATAGAAAAATAGTAAAGCAGGTAGTAGGGCAGGTAAAAGGGTAGAAATCCATAGTAGTTATTAGTCTAAACTAATAGATTTAATTAAATTAAGGGCTTAATAAATCTTGTAATAGACAAGAGATTTAATAATTCCTTTAACAAGCGTTTAAGGCTAGAAAGAGGGAAAAATTATACCTATTAAAGCAAGTAGTATAGTACTATAGCAAGCTTCCTTTCTTAGCACAAAATAGCTTTGTAAATAAACCCTAAAGAGCTTCCCTAAAGGGGATAGATTAAATTTATTTATAATCGCAGAATTATCTCTTTTATATTACTTCCTTTGTTTAGTAGAATTAACTCCACTAATTTCGTAAAAAATCAGCTACTATAAGCGGAAACTAGCGTTCTGCAGGATGCGTGAATCTAGCTAATCTATAGTATAATTACTACTAATTAGTGTTAATTTATACACAAGCGAATTAATAATAAAAGTATAAGAAATAACAAGCAATACACGCGTAAAAGGAAGTACTAGGATTCTAGTTAATGTTGTTTATATTACTATTTAGCTAGCTAAGTAGGAGGCCTTTTAGTGGTTTTCGTGATGCGTAAAGTTATGGGTTATGTGACCGGCGCACTGGCCACCTATCCGAGGCGAGCTCGGATGCGGCTAATCAGGATGCGCCGGGTCCACGTTGACCCGACCCGTTGCGTTGATATCAACATATACCCTAGGTAATAAATTTACTAACTTATACTACTATATTAAGTATACCCTAGTTACTATCTAAATTATTTATAATACCCTTACTACTACTATACCTACTAATAACACACTTATTATAAGAAGTGCTATACCTATATTACTTAGTAATATAGCTACTAACCTATTCCTTATATCCCCTAGTGCTCTTATTTAGGGCACTATATAGCTACTAGTCTAACCCCTTACCTAGCTTAAAAGCATGCTATTTATATAAAGAAAGTAAAATACCTAGGCTATAGCTAGCTACTAGTAGTATACTATATAGTCCTTTAGGGCTATATAAAGGGCTATAAAAAAGTAAATAATAATACTATAAAGTATTATATAATTACTATAGTAATTCTATAAGCCTAGCCTATAGGTAAAGAAATTACTAAACACTCCCTAATACCCCTAATATACCTTATAAGAGCATATACTAAAAAGCTATTAATACTACTAAAAAAGAGATAAAAGAAATATATAAGTAATCTTAATAGTACTATTCTAAATATAGTATAATACTCCCTCTCCTAACCCTTATAATAATAAGCTACCCCTAAAGTTACCTAGTAACTAATATAAGGTTTACTAAGGTAAAGAAAAAAAAAAAGTAAGTAAAAGAAAGAGGGAAGAAAATTAATTTAGGGTAAGTTAGGCCCTAAGTAGTAAATATATATAGTTTTATAAAAGAACCTTATTTAAGAACCTACTAGGGATTATTATTATACTATACACTACCTTATTTTGCCTTATAGTTTACTAGGGCTTATGTGTTTACTAGATTTTTAAGTAGCTTTTATATTAGTATTAAGTATCTTACTTATTTAATAAGGATATTCTAATAGTGCCTATAGCCTTATATATTATAAGCTACTAGCACTTTCTTAACCTAGTATTTCTTATAAAGCTTATTATTTTTATTATTTTATACTTATATAGGCCCTAGGTATATATTATACTAAGGCTAGCTAGGAAGTAAATTAGTAGTAATACGCTTAATAAAGTTAATATAGAAAATAAGGTAAATACCCTAGGGTATATTAAGATAAACTATTAGTAATATAGGGATAGCTATAATATAATACTTAGCTACTACCTAGTCTAGCTTTTTAAAGGGGTAGTTAGTTTTAATATAATAAAGGGAGAGTTATACCTAGTCCCTAACCTAGAACTACTTTATAAGGTAATAAGAGATAGCTATACTATTTTATTATTATTACTAAGTAAAGGTAATAGCTACCTAGGCTAGCTTAAAAGCTTTCTAAAGTTATAAGGCAAACTAAGCTACTTATCCTATACTTATAGTAATGCTAGAAGTAAGGTTTATAAGAACCTAAACTAAATTAATATTATATTTATAAAGTAGCTAGTTTAGACTAAAGCTAGTAATAAAGAAAGCCTAAATATTAAGCATAAGCTAGCACACTACTAGGTACTTAGGCTAAGTAAACTTTAAAAAGAAAATATAATAATATAAGATAGCCTACACCTCCTAGTTAGCTTACTTTATACCCCTATTAATTTAGAAGTAGTAGGAGGTAAAAAGTAATTATTTAGTTTTAATAATTAAGCATAAGGTAGTTTAAAACTTACTTAGCTAGTCTAAGCTATAGTTAGTAATAATAAAGGTAGGGAACTTATAAAACTACTACTAGTATATCTTAAACCTCTTTATATATACCTTAGTAAAGATACTAGTTATAGCCTTAAGCTAAATAAACTTAGAAAGGTAGTTTATAATTACTATAAGAAAAGAGGGATTAGCTAGCCTATATATAAGCAGGCCTATTATAAAGTTAACTAAGATTTAGGACTAGAAGTAATTAGGAATAGGGAGGGGTTTTAGGAGGCCTTACTGCTACTAGTAGCTTTTATAGTTATTATAATAGTAATAATTCTAGATATAGTAAGTAATATCCTAAGATATACCTACTTAGTAAAACTATTACTAAAGGGTCTAGAAAGTAGTATTATAACCTAAACAGCCTACTACTAGTAACTTATAGCACTCCTAAATAAGGGTAGTTATTAATAGCTCTTATTAAGGCACTTATATTTAGCTATAAAACTAAAGCACCCTATAAGCACTAATATTATAGTTTATAATCTACTTTCTTATCTTAGCCTTTATAGAAAATTACTATATATTCCTATAAATAATAGTAAGGTAGTAATAGTATATTATATTATAAGTAATTACTATATTCTAGAGTGCCTAAAGATAGGGAGAGAAAAAGACTTAGTTACTAAAGAGTAGTATTATATTAGTATTAAAGGAGTTAGGGTTACTTATAAAAATAGCCTAAATAAATAAAGGTTAAAGAAGGTAATTATATTATAAGGTTAGCCTTACTTTATCCTAGCCTTATTAGGAGAGTATATTAGTATACTACTAGTGCTATGTGGGTTAGTACTATAAGTAGTAATAATACTATAAGAGTGTCTTAGCTTAGTAAGCCTAATGCTTAGTTATAATTTTAAAGGTTATAAAGTACTTAAGGCTCTTATAATTAGTATAAATAGTAAAGGGCTTAGAGATACCCTAAAGCTTAGCTAACTATACCTTAAGGTAGGAGATAATAGCTAAAAGCTTTTTATTATAAATAATATAGTTTTGCTAAGGGAGGGTTAGCTAGGCTAAGTAATAGGTAATAAGGTACTAAACACTATTTATTTAAAGCTAGAGAAAGTAATTACTAAAAGTAATACTAAAGTAATTTACCTTAACTATTATATCCTAGTTAGGGTCTTATTAAGCTAGGATTAAGTCTAAGATAAAAAAGCACTTAAGCTTATTAAAAGCATAGGTTTTTTGCTGCCCCTAAATAAAAGGAATGCCCTTCTTTATAAGATTATAAAGGGGGTTAGTAACTTAAGAAAAATTTAGAATAAAGTTATAGTAAAAATTTATAAAACTAAGGAAGCTATATATACCCTATAGCTTTATTAGGGCTGCCTAGTCCTAAATAGCCTAGACCTTAGTAGGGTTAGGGTATATACTCTTACTTACTATAATAATATACCTAAGGTAGTAGACTTATTAGGTAGTAAAAATAAACTTATTAAGGTTAAAGTAAAGGCCTGCTGCTTATAGGTAGCTAAAAACCGCGCGAACCTTTTGCAAATAGTTATGCCTTAAGCTACTAAAATAAACTAAAATATTATTTAAGTATATTATAATAAAGTTACTAAGGGCATTACTAAGAGTGTTATTAATATAACACTAGAAAGTAGTAGGCGCACTTACTAGGCTAAAGGGGCAAATAAGCTACTTAAATAGCCTAAACTATATTTAGAATATTATAAGAGCCTTATTTCCCTTAGTAACCTATAGCTTATAAAAAGCTGCCTAAATATTTACCTTAGTAAACTATTATATATAAGCTAGAGAGTAAAGGGTTTCCTTAATAAAAGGTAATAGGTAGTAGTCTTGCTTTATAATCTTATTAAAAGCATAGTAATTTATATAAAACTACTAGCCTTTATTAGCTTTCTTAACTAAGAGGACTAGAGTAGCTACTAAAGAAAAGCTAGCTTAAATTTATTTTTTATCTAAGAGCTTTATAAGCTACTACTAGAGTTTAAGTAACTAGTCCTAAGGTATAAAGTATAATAAGCCCTAAGGGAAAGAGGGGAGGGACTTATTAGGAGACTTATAAAAATAAATATAGTAATTTAAGATATTATAATAAGGTAGGAAAGTGTTTGCCTTAGACTTATTAAAGAAATTAGTAAAGTTATAAAGCTTAGCTAGTAGGGCTATATAAGGGTCCTTAGGCTATAACTTAGGCATAGTAACCTAAAGAATAAATATTAACTTATATAAGCTAGTGCTTATAAACTAAATAGTTATATCCTAAAGGTAGTAAGCCTACTTAGCTATAGCTATAAAGGCAGACTTTATTATGCCTTATATAGCCTTACCCTAGGTATAACTTAAGGACTCCTATATTATAAGGCCTTTTGCTATACTTACTATTAGCTCTTGCTGTGATGGTATTAGGCTTTGCCTAATATGGGGCTGATGCGGGTGCGTATTAGTGGTTATGCGCACCTCGCCTCGCGCGTAGGGCTTACGTATAATAATAAGGGGGTATCTATAGTAAGGGTATAAAGGGGGCATAATAAGGTCTTTATATTACCTTTCCTTCCTTTCTCTTTATATCTTTTAATAGCATTCTAATACCTATTAGTAGTAGTAATAGGGCTAGTCTATAATATTTAAAAGATATCCTCTAGCCTTATATTTCTTTTAGCTACTAAAATAAGTTAATATACCTTTAAATAAAACGCAAACGCATAGGCTAATAGACCTACTTCTCTTATAATAGAAGATATAATAGTAATTCTTAACTATATTAATATAACCCTAACTACATAAGATAACACCCTTATAGCTATATAATAATGCCTTAATACTATATAAGAGCAGGAAGACATTATTATAGCTATAATTTAGGCTACATAGGCTACTACTAACTATATAATCTAATTTGCTACTACTGCTACCTTAGCTATATCCCTTCCCTTGCCTGCTAATATAACCCTCTTTTCTAAAGTAACTAACCTCCCTTTACCTCCTGCTATGCTTTTAGTCTGCTATAAGCTAATTCTAACTAGCTTTCCTTATAATAGTAAATAATCTACCTTTAATACCTAGTGTTTCTTTATAGTATATAAGCTATAGGTAAATTATAACTTTATTAGTTTTGCTATAAACTAGTAGATATTTATTTACTAAAACCTCTTATTCTTTATTTAGGCTAAGGTTACCCTATTCTTTAAGAAGGGGGATTTTATCTACTATAACTTAGCTACTTTTCTAGACTATCTTTCTAAGCTTTACTCTAACCCTTATTACTATAAAATAGCCTTTACTAAACTTAACTAAATAAAGCAGGCTAGTAATAAATCCTTCTTTACTTTCTTTATTTACTTTAAGTAAAAACTCTCCCTTACTAGTAGCATAAGCTAGGATAATAAGGTTTATCTTACTAAGCTATGCTATATACTTAATAAGCGAATGTGTAGTATATATATTAGCTGCGGCATCTCTTATAATAGCTATAATACTACTATAAAGCAGTACTACGCTATTACCCTAGACCTTAAGACCTTTATGCTTAAGGATTGCTTCTACACTAGGTGTCTAATAAATCCTCTAGCTTAGTATTGCTACACTACTAACTACAAGGGGGATATAGCTATGTCTAGGGTGAATGCTATAGGGACCTAGGGCAAGGGCAGGAAGAAGAAGAAGCTAAAGGCTAAGGACGTAGCCTCGCCCTCACCTCGCCCGCGCCGCGATTAATATCAACGGCTGGCAGTCGTTTGTCTGCCTTTATGTGGTCCCAGGCCTTGCCTAGGACATGATCTTTAGCCTACTATAAATAGAATACTATAACATTACCCTTTATGCTGCTTAGCGGGTGCTAATAGTAGGTGTAGCAGAAGGCCTTATAGTGTAGGAGTCCTTAAGTTACGCCTAGGGCAAGGCTATATAAGGCATAATAGGGTCTGCCTTTATAGCTATAGCTAAGCAGGCTTGCTGCCTTTAGAATATAACTATTTAGTTTATAGGCACTAGCTTATATAAGTTAATATTTATCCTTTAGGTTACTATACCTAAGTTATAGCCTAAGGACCCTTATATAGCCTTACTAGCTAAGCTTTATAACTTTACTAATCTCTTTAATAAGTCTAAGGCAAACGCTTTCCTATCTTATTATAGCACCTTAGACTACTATATTTATCTTTATAAGTCTCCTAATAAGTCCCTCCTCTCTCTCCCTTAGGGCCTATTATACTCTATGCCTTAGGACTAGTTACTTAAACTCTAATAGTAGCTTATAAAGCTTTTAGATAAGGGATAGATCTAAGCTAGCTTTTCTTTAGTAGTTACTTTAGTTCTTTTAGTTAAGAAGGCTAGCAAGAGCTAGTGGTTTTGCTTAGATTACTATACTCCTAATAAGATTATAAAGCAAAACTATTACCTATTACCTCTTATTAAGGAAACCCTTTACTCTCTAGCTTATATATAATAGTTTACTAAGGTAAATATTTAAGTAGCTTTCTATAAGCTATAGGTTACTAAGGGGGATAAGGCTTTTATAGCGGTTTAGATATAGTTTAGGCTGTTTAAGTAGCTTATCTGCCCCTTTAGCTTAGCAGGTGTGCCTACTACTTTTTAGTATTATATTAATAACACCCTTAGTAATACCCTTAGTAACTTTATTATAGTATACCTAAATAATATCCTAGTTTATTTTAGTAGCTTAAGGCATAACTATTTACAGAAGGTTTACGTGGTTTTTAGCTGCCTATAAGCAGCAGGCCTCTACCTTAACCTTAATAAGTCTGTCTTTACTACCTAATAGGTTTACTACCTTAGGTATATTATTATAGTAGGTAAGAGTATACGCCCTAACCCTACTAAGGTCTAGGCTATTTAGGACTAGGCAGCCCTAATAAAGCTATAGGGTATATATAGCTTCCTTAGTTTTACAAATTTTTACTATAACTTTATTTTAAATTTCTCCTAAGTTACTAACCTCCTTTATAATCTTATAAAAAAGGGTGTTCCCTTTATCTAAGGGTAGCAGGAGGCCTATGCTTTTAATAAGCTTAAGCGCCTCTTTATCTTAGACCTAATCCTAGCTTAATAGGACCCTAACTAGAATATAATAGTTAAGGCAGACTACTTTAGTATTACCCTTAGTAATTACCTCCTCTAGCTTTAAATAAATAATATTTAGTACCCTATTGCCTACTACTTAGCCTAGCTAACCCCCCCTTAGCAAAACTATACTATTTATAATAAGAAGCTCCTAGCTATTATCTCCTGCCTTAAGGTATAGTTAGCTAAGCTCTAGGGTGTTTCTAAGCCCTTTATTATTTACACTAACTATAAGAGCTTTAAGTACTTTATAACTCCTAAAATTATAACTAAGCGTTAGGCTTACTAAGCTAAGATACTCTTATAATATTATTACTACCTATAGTACTAACCTATATAGCACTAGTAGTATACTAATACACTCTCCTAATAAGGCTAGGATAAGATAGGGCTAACCTTATAGTATAGCTGCCTCTTTTAACCTTTATTTATTTAGGCTATTTTTATAAGTAACCCTAACCCTTTTAGCACTAATATTACGCTACCCTTTAGTAATTAGGTTTTTTCCTCTCCTTACCTTTAGGCGCTTTAAAATATAATAATTACTTATAATATAGTATACTACTATTACCTTACTACTATTTATAGGAATATATAGTAATTCCCTACTAAGGCTAAGATAAGGAAGTAAATTATAAACTATAGTATTAGCGCTTATAGGGTGCTTTAGTTTTATAGCTAGATATAAGTGCCTTAATAAAAGCTATTAATAACTACTTTTATCTAGAAGTGCTATAAGTTACTAGTAGTAGGCTATTTAGGTTATAACACTACCTTTTAAACTCTTTAGTAATAGTTTTACTAAGCAGGCATATCCTAGGATATTGCCTGTTATATTTAGAATTATTACTACTATAGTAGCTATAAGAGCTACTAGTAGTAGTAGGGCCTCCTAAAACCCCTCCCTATCCCTAACTACTTCTAGTCCTAGATCTTAGTTAACTTTATAATAAGCCTGCCTGTGCGTAGGCTATCTAATCCCTCTTCCCTTATAGTAATTATAAACTGCTTTTCTAAGTTTATCTAGCTTAAGGCTATAACTAGTATCTTTACTAAGGCATATATAAAGAGGTTTAAGATATACTAGTAGTAGTTTTATAAGTTCCTTACCTTTATTATTACTAACTATAGTTTAGACTAGCTAAGTAAGTTCTAAACTACTTTATACTTAATTATTAAGACTAAATAGTTACTTTCTACCTCCTACTACCCCTAGACTAATAGGGGTATAAAGTAGGCTAACTAGGAGGTGTAAGCTATCTTATATTTTTATATTTTCTTCTTATAGTTTAATTAGCCTAAGCACCTAGTAGTATGCTAGCTTACACTTAATAATTAAGCTTTCTTTATTACTAGCTTTAGTCTAAACTAGCTGCTTTATAAATATAATATTAATTTAGTTTAGGTTCTTATAGACCTTACTCCTAGTGCTACTATAAGCGTAGGATAAGTAACCTAGTTTACCTTATAACTTTAGGAGGCTTCTAAGCTAGCCTAGGCAGCTATTACCTTTGCTTAGTAATAATAATAAAATAATATAGCTACCTCCTATTACCCTATAGAGTAGTTCTAGGTTAGGGACTAGGTATAGCTCTCCCTTTACTATATTAAAATTAACTACCCCTTTAAGAAGCTAGACTAAGTAATAGCTAAGTACTATATTATAGCTATCCCTATACTACTAATAGTCTATCTTAATATACCCTAGGGCATTTACCCTATCTTTTATATTAACCTTATTAAGTATACTACTACTAATCTACTCCCTAGTTAGCCCTAGTATAATATATACCTAGGGCCTGTGTAAGTGTAGAATAATAAGAATAATAAGCTTTATAAGAAATACTAGGTTAAGAAGGTGCTAGCGGCCTATAGTATATAAGGCTATAGGTATTATTAGGACATCCTTATTAAATAGGTAAAACACTTAATACTAATATAGGAGCCGCTTAAGAACCTAGTAAATATATAAGCCCTAGTAGACTATAAGGCAAAATAAGGTAGTATATAGTATAATAATAGTCCCTAGTAGGTTCTTAAATAGGGTTCTTTTATAAAGCTATATATATTTACTACTTAGGGCCTAACTTACCCTTAATTAGTCTCCTTCCCCCTTTCTTTTACTTACTCTTCTTCCTCCCTTACCTTAGTAAATGTTATGGACTGGCCCTATTGCTACTGCTAATTAGACTAGCCCTATTGCTACTGCTAATAGGCGTCGGAATGCTATTAAAAGACATAAGGAGAAAGGAAGGAAAGGTAATATAAAGACCCTATTATACCCCCTTTATACCCTTGCTATGGATACCCCCCTGTTATTATATGTAAGCCCTACGCGTAAGGCAAGGTGTGTATAACTACTAATACGCACCTATATTAGCCCTATATTAAGCAAAGCCTAATACTATTACATAGCCTTCTGCCCTAGGCAGTGGCTATACTACGCAAATACTACCTATATAAAAGCATTAGGTTAGTAAGAAAAAGCTATAGGCAAGTAAATTAAGAAACAAAATATTCTTATTATATTAAACACTGCTAGGGGAGGTAAGCTAGCCTAGCTAGGATAGGTACTAGACTAGTAAGTTAAGGAGATAGTTTAGGGATAGGTAGTAGACTAAGATAAAGGGATATAAAACTAAATAAAACTAGGAACTTTACTAGGTAGTGTAAATAAGTAATATAGTAAATATAATAAGCGTGGTGTAAGCATAATACGCCGCACTAAATAGCTAGCATAGAAGCAAGACATAAGCTATTAATAGTTGCTAGTAGTTAGACTATATCTAAGTAACCTACCTAATATTAGTACCTAGTTAGAGTAAGGCGCCTATATTAGGCGTAAGAAGTAAGCTATTAATAGCTAGCATAGCTAGCTAGTATTATAAGAACCTATAGTTATTATTATTCGCGCGTAATACCTAGACTAGATAATGCTATATTAGACGCCTATTAAAGGTATAAAAACCTTATCTTATCCGCCTCTAAAGTCCTGCTAACTATCCTCCTCTATCCCCCCTATTATAAAGAGTTTTTATTTTATTACCTATTACCTTCTTATAGACTTATTATTATACCTAAGCCTACTTTATATTACTAAATCCCGCGCTTAGTTACTTACTATATTATAGCTACCCTAAGGCCTGCTGCTACTATAGTACCTGCTATTACTATACTACCTAGGCTATGCCTAAGTATTATTTCCCTTATATAGCTTTTAGAATATTAGTAAGTAGCCCCTGCTTACCCTAGTTACTTAGATATACTTATAGCTACTATAGCCTCCCCTAGGCGTACTATACTAGCCTTTATAACTGCCTCTTAGTGTATAAGGTAATATCCTGCCCTTATACTAGCACTAGGTATAGGCCCTAGGCAAGTTTATTATAGAAGGAGACTTTAATAAGGAGGGTAATACTATGCTTATAATTATTAACCTACCCTATATTTAGTATATCTTTATTACTATTTAATTAAGCAAACTAGACTATAAGCATAATCCCTATAGGAAGTTATATAAGAGCTACTAGAAGGGCTGCTAGAAATATATATAGGATATGCATACGCTAGTAGCTAATCCCTATATTAGGCATATTATACGCGCCTTAATATAAGCTATAGCTAAGGGCTGCGCTATTATTACACTAGAGGTGTATTATAAGGGGACCTAGTAAATCTAGATAGCTACTATCTTAATACCTAAATTCTGCGCCCTAGGTAATAAATTTACTAACCTATACTACTACGCTAAGTATGCCTTAGTTACTATCTAAACTATTTATAATACCCCTGCTACTACTATACTTACTAATAATATGCCTGTTATAAGAAGTGCTATACCTACACTACCTAGTAATATAGCTATTAACCTATTCCTTATATCCCCTAGCGCCCTTATCTAGGGTACTATATAGCTACTAGTCTAACCCCTTACCTAGCTTAGAAGTGTGCTATTTACATAGGGGAAGCAAAATACCTAGGCTATAGCTAGCTACTAGTAGCATACTATATAGTCCTTTAGGGCTATGTAAAGGGCTGTGAAGGAGCAGATAGTAATACTCTAGAGTATTATATAGCTATTATAGTAATCTTATAAGCCTAGCCTGTAGGTAAAGGAATTACTAAATACCTCCTAATGCCCCTAACATGCCCTATAAGGGCGTATACTAGAGAGCTATTAATGTTGCTAAGAGAGAGATAAGAGGGATGTGTAGGTAATCTTAATAGTGCTATTCTAAATATAGTATAATACCCCCTCCCCTAACCCTTATAATAATAAGCTACCCCTAGAGTTACCTAGTAACTAATATAAGGTTTACTAAAGCAAGGGAGGAAGAAGGGTAAGTAAAAGAGAGGGGGAAGGAGACTAATTAGGGGTAAGTTAGGCCCTAAGTAGTAAATATATATAGCTTTATAAAAGAACCTTATTTAAGAACCTACTAGGGACTATTATTATACTATATACTACCTTATTTTGCCTTATAGTCTACTAGGGCTTATATATCTACTAGGTTCTTAAGTAGCTCCTATATTAGTATTAAGTGTCCTACTTATTTAATAAGAATATCCTAATAATGCCTATGGCCCTACGCGTTATAAGCTACTAGTACCTTCTTAACCTAGTATTTCTTATAAAGCTTGTTATTCTTATTATTTTATACCTATACAGGCCCTAGGCGTGTATTACACTAGGGCTAACTAGGGAGCAAATTAGTAGTAGCGTGCTTAATAAGGTTAATATAAAAGATAGGGTAAATACCCTAGGGCATATTAAGATAAACTATTAGTAGTATAGGGATAGCTATAATATAGTACTTAGCTACTACTTAGTCTAGCTTCTTAGAGGGGTAGTTAGTTTTAATATAGTAAAGGGAGAGCTATACCTAGTCCCTAACCTAAAACTACTCTATAGGGCAATAGAAGGCAGCTATGCTATTTTATTATTATTACTAAGCAAAGGCAATAGCTGCCTAGGCTAGCTTAGAAGCCTCCTAAAGTTATAAGGCAAACTAGGCCGCCTGTCCCGCGCCTATAGTAGTACTAGGAGTAAGGTCTGCAAGAACCTAGACTAGATTAATATTATATTTATAAAGCAGCTAGTTTAGACTAAAGCTAGTAACAAAGGAAGCCTAATTATTAAGCGTAAGCTAGCATGCTACTAGGTGCTTAGGCTAATTAAACTACAAGAAGGAAACATAAAAACATAGAATAGCCTACACCTCCTAGTTAGCCTACTCTATACCCCTATTAGTCTAGGGGTAGTGGGAGGTAGAAAGCAATTATTTAGTTTTAATAATTAAGCATAAGGTAGTCTAGAACTTACTTAGCTAGTCTAAGCTATAGTTAGTAATAATAAAGGTAGGGAACCTATAAAACTACTACTAGCATGTCTTAAACCTCTTTGCACACGCTTTAGTAAAGATACTAGTTATAGCCTTAAGCTAGATAAACTTAGAAAGGCAGTCTGTAATTACTATAAGGAAAGAGGGATTAGATAGCCTATGCACAGGCAAGCCTATTATAAAGTTAACTAAGATCTAGGACTAGAAGTAGTTAGGAATAAGGAGGGGTTTTAGGAGGCCCTGCTGCTACTAGTAGCTTTTATAGCTGCTATAGTAGTAATAATTCTAAACATAGTAAGTAATGTCTTAGGACATGCCTGCCTAGTAAAACTATTACTAAAGGGTCTAGAAGGTAGTATTATAACCTAGATAGCCTGCTACTAGTAACTTGTAGTACTCCTAGATAAGGATAGTTATTAATAGCTCCTATTAAGGCACCTATGTCTAGCTACAGAACTAAAGCACCCTATAAGTGCTAATACTATAGTTTATAATCTGCTCCCTTATCTTAGCCTTTGTAGGGAATTACTATATATTCTTATAGATAGTAGTAAGGCAGTAGTAGTATACTATATTATAAGTAACTACTATATCCTAGAGTGCCTAAAGGTAGGGAGAGGAAAAGACCTAGTTACTAGAGGGTAGCATAATATTAGTGCTAAAGGGGTTAGGGTTACTTATAAAAATAGCCTAAATAAACAAAAGTTAAAGAAGGTAGCTATACTATAGGGTTAGCCCTACCTTATCCTAGCCTTATTAGGAGAGCGTATTAGTATATTACTAGTGCTATATAAGTTAGTACTGTAGGTAGTAATAATACTATAAGAGTATCTTAGCCTAGCAAGCCTAACGCTTAGTTATAATTTTAGGGGTTATAAAGTACTTAAGGCTCTTATAATTAGTATAGATAGTAAAGGGCTTAGAGATACCCTAGAGCTTAGCTAACTATGCTTTAAGGTAGGAAATAATAGCTAGGAGCTCCTTATTATAAATAGTATAGTTTTACTAAGGGGGGGTTAGCTAAGCTAAGTAGTAAGCAATAGGGTACTAAACGCTATTTATTTAAAGCTAGAGAAGGCAACTACTAAGGGTAATACTAAAGCAGTCTGCCTTAACTATTATATCCTAGTTAGGGTTTTATTAAGCTAGGATTAGGTTTAAGATAAAGAGGCGCTTAAGCTTATTAAAAGCATAGGCCTCCTGCTACCCCTAGATAAAAAGGACGCCCTTCTTTATAAAATTATAAAGGGGGTTAGTAACTTAGGAGAAATTTAAAATAAAGTTATAGTAAAAATTCGCAAAACTAAGGAAGCTACGTATACCCTATAGCTTTATTAGGGCTACCTAGTCCTAAATAGCCTAGACCTTAGCAGGGTTAGGGCGTATACTCTTGCCTGCTATAATAATATACCTAAGATAGTAGACCTATTAGGTAGTAAAGACAAACTTATTAAGGTTAAGGTAAAGGCCCGCCGCCTATAGGCGGCTAAAAACTACGCAAACCTTCTGCAAATAGTTGCGCCTTAAGCTACTAAAATAAACTAGGATATTATTTAAGTATACTATAATAAAGTTACTAAGGGCATTACTAAGGGCATTATTAATATAATACTAGAAAGTAGCAGGCGCACCCGCTAGGCTAAAGGGGCAGATAAGCTACTTAAATAGCCTAAACCACGTCTAGAACGCTATAAAAGCCTTGTCCCCCTTAGCAACCTATAGCTTATAAAAAGCCACCTAAATGTTTACCTTAGTAAACTATTATATATAGGCTAGAGAGTAAAGGGTTTCCTTAATAAGAGGCAATAGGTAGTAGTCCTGCTTTATAATTTTATTAAGAGCATAGTAATTCACACAAAACCACTAGCCCCTACTAGCCTTCTTAACTAAGAGGACTAGAGTAGCTACTAAAGAAAAGCTAGCTTAGATTTATCCCTTATTTAAGAGCTTTATAAGCTACTACTAAAGTTTAAATAACTAGTCCTAAGGCATAGAGTATAATAGGCCCTAAGGGAGAGAGGGGAGGGACCTATTAGGAGACTTATAAAGACAAATATAGTAGTTTAAGGTACTATAATAGAGTAGGAGAGTGTTTGCCTTAGACTTATTAAAGAGATTAGCAAAGTTACAAAGCTTAGCTAGCAGGGCCGCATAAGGGTCCTTAAGCTATAACTTAGGCGTAGTAACTTAAAAGATAAATATTAACTTACATAAGCTAGTGCTTATAAACTAAATAGTTATATCCTAAAGGTAGCAAGCCTGCTTAGCTATAGCTATAAAGGCAGACCCTATTATGCCTTATATAGCCTTGCCCTAGGCATAACTTAAGGACTCCTATACTATAAGGCCTTTTACTATACTTACTATTAACTCCTGCTAAGTAGTATAGAGGGTAATATTATAGTGTTTTATTTATAGTAGGCTAAAGATCACGTCCTAGGCAAGGCCTAGGACTATATAAAGGCAGATAAATAACTACTAGCTATTAATATTAATTATAGCATAGGCAAGGTAAGTAATACTAAACTCCCTCTTAAGTGCTTATTATCCCTACTATTAAACCTTAATAGCAGTCCTTACCTAGCGCCTTAAAGGCAGCTAAATAAGCTTAAGGCCTAGCTATTAAGTAGTAGACTTGCTAATAGTGCTATAGCACTTATAGCTATAGTTAATTAGGGTATTTATAAAGAAGGATAAGTTAAAGAGAATAAAAATAAAGAACGCTAGGTAATTTATATGTTTATAAATTTTATTATACTTTATTAACTCTACCTCCTTCTAACCTAGAGTCTGCTATATAATAAAGCCTAAAAGCCCTTGCGTAAGACTTACTATAAGGGCTAGTCTTTTTTTATTTTATCCTCCTTCTCCTCCTTATACTTATAGTTATTAGCCTTAGTAATAGCCTACTAAATATAAACCTTAGGCTAAAAAGGGGGAAGGAAGGAGTAGTTATAGGCTATATAACCTATCTCTTTATAGTATAAGTAAGCACTAGACTTCTAGTAACACGCTATTTCCTAGTTAGTTGCTTACTTAGCTTATGCCTAAGTAAAGGGTAAGGCTATATCCTTAGCCTTTAGCTTCTTTTTTTTCCTGCCCTTGCCCTAGGTCCCTATAGTATTTACCCTAAATATAGCTATATTCCCCTTATAGTTAGTAGTGTAGTAATACTAGGCTAGAGGATTTATTAGACACCTAGTGTAGAAGTAATCCTTAAGTATAGAGGTCTTAAGGTCTAAGGTAATAGCATAGTACTACTTTATAGTAATATTATAGCTATTATAAAAGATGCTATAGCTAATATATATACTATATATTTGCTTATTAAGCGCATAGCGTAGCTTAGCAAGACAGACCTTATTATCCTAGCTTATACTACTAATAAGGGAGAGTTTTTGCTTAAAGTAAACAAAAAAGGCAGAGAAGGATTTATTACTAGCTTACTTTATCTAGTTAAGTTTAGTAAGGGCTATCTTATAGTAATAAGGGTTAGAGTAAAGCTTAGAGAAATAGTCTAGAAAGGCAGCTAGGTTATAGTAGATAAGATCCCCCTTTTTAAAGAATAGGGCAACCTTAGCCTAAATAGAGGACAAGAGGTTCTAGTAAATAAATATCCACTAGTCTATAGTAAAACTAATAAAGTCGCGATCTACCTATAGCTTATATGCTATAAAAAAGCGCTAGGTATTAAAGGTAAATTATTTACTATTATAAGGAGAGCTAGTTAGAATTAGCTTATAGCAGACTAGGAGTATAGCAAGAGAGGAAGGAAAGTTAGCTACCCTAGAAGGGAGGGTTATATTAGTAAGTAAGGGAAGGGATATAGCTAAGGCAGTAGTAGTAGCAGATTAGATTATATAGTTAGTAGCGGCCTATATAGCCTAAATCGCGGCTATAATAGCGTCTTCCCGCTCCTGTGTAGTATTAAGGCACTATTACATAGCTATAAGGGTGTTACCTTATGTAGTTAGGGTTATATTAATATAGTTAAGAATTACTATTATATCTTCTACTATAAGAGAAGTAGGTCTATTAGCCTATGCGTTTGCGTTTGTGTTTAAAGGTATATTAACTTATTTTAGTAGCTAAAAGAAATATAAGGCTAAAGGATATTTTTTAAATATTATAAACTAGCCCTATTACTACTACTAATAAGCATTAGAATGCTATTAAAAGACATAAGGAGAAAGGAAGGAAAGGTAATACAAAGACCTTATTATGCCCCCTTTATACCCTTACTATAAATACCCCCCTATTATTATATGTAAGCCCTACGCATAAGGCGAGGTGCGCATAACCACTAATGCGCACCCGCATCGGCCCCACATTAGGCAAAGCCCAATACTATCACAGTAAACCCTATATTAGTTACTAGGTAAGTCTAGGGGTAGCTTATTATTATAGGGGTTAGGGGAGGGGGTATTATACTATATTTAAAATAGTACTATTAAGATTACTTATATATTTCTCTTATCTCTTTCTTAGTAGTATTAATAGCTCTTTAGTATACGCTTTTATAAGGCATATTAGGGGTATTAGAGGGTGTTTAGTAATTCCTCTACTTATAGGCTAGGCCTATAGGATTACTATAGCAGCTATATAATGCTTTATAGCATTACTATCTGCTCCTTTATAGCCCTTTATATAGCCCTAAAGAACTATATAGTATGCTACTAGTAGCTAGCTATAGCCTAGGTATTCCGCTTCCCTTATGTAAATAATATACTTTTAAGCTAGGTAAGGGGTTAGACTAGTAGCTATATAGCACCCTAAATAAGAGCACTAGGGGATATAAGAAATAGGTTAGTAGCTATATTACTAGGTAGTGTAGGCATAGCACTCCTTATAATAAGTATGTTATTAGTAGGTATAGTAGTAGCAGGAGTATTATAAATAGTTTAGATAGTAACTAAAGCATACTTAGTATAGTAGTATAAGTTAGTAAATCTATTACCTAGGGCATAGAATTTAGGTATTAAGACAGCGGCTATTTAGATCTACTAGGTCCTCTTATACTATACCTCTAGTATAATAATAGCGCGGCCCCTAGCTATAGCTTATATTAGGGCGCGTATAGTATGCCTAATATAAGGATTAGCTACTAGTGTATATATATCTTATATATATTTTTAGTAGCTTTTTTAGTAGCTTTTATATAACTTCCTATAGGGACTATACTTATAGTTTAGTTTACCTAATTAAATAGTAATAAAAATATACTAGATATAGGGTAGGTTAATAGTTATAGGTATAGTATTACCCTTCTTATTAAAGTCTCCTTTTATAATAAACTTGCCTAGGGCCTGCGCCTAGTACTAGTATAAGGGCAGGATATTACCTTATGTGCTAAGAGGCAGTTATAAGGGCTAGTATAATATACTTAAGGAAGGCTATAATAGCTATAAGTATATATAGGTAGCTAGGGCAGGCAGGGGCTACTTACTAATATTCTAAAAGCTATATAAAGGAAATAGCACCTAAGCATAGCCTAGGTAGTATAATAATAGCAGGTACTATAGTAGTAGTAGGCCTTAGGGTAGCTATAATATAGTAAGTAACTAAGCATAGGATTTAGTAATATAAAGTAGGCTTAGGTATAATAATAAGTTTATAAGAAGGTAATAAGTAATAAAATAAAAACTCTTTATAATAAGGGAAATAAAGAAAGATAGTTAGCAGGACTCTAGGGGCAGATAAGATAAGGTTTTTATACCTTTAATAAGCGTTTAATATAGTGTTATTTAGTCTAGGTATTACGCGCAAATAATAATAACTATAGGTTCTTATAATACTAGCTAGCTATACTAGCTATTAATAGCTTGCTTCTCGCGCCTAATATAAGCGCCTTACTCTAACTAAGTACTAATATTAGGCAGGTTACTTAAATATAGTCTAACTACTAGTAACTATTAATAGCCTATATCTTACTTTTATACTAGCTATTTAGTATAGTATATTATACCTACACTGCGCTTATTATATTTACTATATTACTTATTTACGCTACCTAGCAGGGTTTATAGTTTTATTTAGTTTTATATTCCTTTATCTTAGTCTACTACCTATCCCTAAACTATCTCCTTAACTTACTAGTCTAATGCCTATCCTAGCTAGGCTAGCTTACCTCCCCTAGTAGTGTTTAATATAATAGGAATGTTTTATTTCTTAATTTACTTGCCTATAGCTTTTTATTACTAACCTAACGCTTTTATGTAGGCAGTGTCTATATAGTATAGCTACTGCCTAGGGCAGAAGGCTATATAATAGTATTAGGCTTTGCCTAATATAAGGCTAATATAAGTACATATTAGTAGTTATATATACCTTGCCTTGCGCGTAGGGCTTACATATAATAACAGGGGGGTATTTATAGTAAGGGTATAAAGGGAGCATAATAGGGTCTTTGTATTACCTTTCCTTCCTTTCTCTTTATGTCTTTTAATAGCATTCTGACGCCTATTAGCAGTAGTAATAGGGCTAGTCCATAACACTTGCTAAGTAATATAAATAGTAATATTATAGTTTTTTATTTATAGTAGGCTAAAGATTATATTCTAGGCAAGGCTTAGGACTATATAAAGGCAAATAAATAACTACTAGCTATTAATATTAATTATAGCATAGGTAAGGTAAGTAATACTAGACTCCCTCTTAAGTGCTTATTATCCCTACTATTAAACCTTAATAATAGTCCTTACCTAGTGCCTTAAAGGTAGCTAAATAAGCTTAAGGCCTAGCTATTAAGTAGTAAACTTACTAATAGTATTATAGCACTTATAGCTATAGTTAATTAGGGTATTTATAAAAGAGAATAAGTTAAAGAGAATAAGAATAAAGAATACTAGGTAATTTATATATTTATAAATTTTATTCTACTTTATTAACTCTACCTTCTTCTAACCTAGAGTCTACTATATAATAAAGCCTAAAAGCACCTATATAAGACTTACTATAAGGGCTAGTTTTTTCCTATTCTATTCTTCTTTTTCTTATTATACTTATAGTTATTAGCCTTAGTAATAGCTTACTAAATATAAACCTTAGGCTAAAAAGGGGAAAGGAGGGAGTAGTTATAAGCTATATAACTTATCTCTTTATAGTATAAGCAAGCACTAGACTCCTAGTAATATATTATTTTCTAGTTAGTTACTTACTTAGCTTATACCTAAGTAAAAGGCAAGGCTATATCCTTAGCCTTTAGCTTCTTCTTCTTCCTACCCTTACCCTAGGTCCTTATAGTATTTACCCTAGATATAGCTATATTCCCCTTATAGTTAGTAGTATAGTAATACTAGGCTAAAGAATTTACTAGATACCTAGTGTAAAAGCAATCCTTAAGTGTAGAGGTCTTAAGGTCTAGGGCAATAGTATAGTACTATTTTATAGTAGTATTATAGCTATTATAGAAAATGCTATAGCTAATATATATATTATATATTTACTTATTAAGCGTATAGCATAGCTTAGTAAAATAAACCTTATTATTTTAGCTTATACTACTAGTAAGGGAGAGTTTCTACTTAAAGCAAATAAAGAAAGCAAAGAAGGATTTATTACTAGCTTACTTTATTTAGTTAAATTTAGTAAGGGCTATCTTATAGTAATAAAAATTAGAGTAAAGCTTAGAGAAATAGTCTAGAAAAGTAGCTAGGTTATAGTAAATAAAATTAC
The DNA here is from genome assembly GCA_018360365.1 of Claviceps citrina. Taxonomy (NCBI): domain Eukaryota; kingdom Fungi; phylum Ascomycota; class Sordariomycetes; order Hypocreales; family Clavicipitaceae; genus Claviceps; species Claviceps citrina. Next base: position 29,342 of record SRQA01000151.1, read on the forward strand.
CCTTCTTAAAGAATAAAGTAACCTTAGCTTAAATAAAGAATAAGAGGTTTTAGTAAATAAATATCTACTAGTTTATAGTAAAACTAATAAAGTTATAATTTACTTATAGCTTATATACTATAAAGAAGTGCTAGGCATTAAAGGTAAATTATTTACTATTATAAGAAGAGCTTATTAAAATTAGCTTATAGTAGACTAGGAGCATAGTAGGAGGTAAAAGAAAGTTAGTTATTATAAAAAAGGAGGTTATATTAGTAGGCAAGGGAAGGGATATAGCTAAGGCAGTAGTAGTAGCAGATTAGATTATATAGTTAGCAGCGGCCTATATAGCCTAAATTATTACTATAGTAATATCTTTTTGCTTTTATATAGTATTAAGGTATTATTATATAGCTATAAGGGTATTACCTTATATAATTAGGGTTATATTAATATAGTTAAGAATTACTATTATATCTTTTACTATAAGAGAAGTAGGTTTATTAGCTTATGTGTTTATATTTGTATTTAAAGGCATATTAATTTATTTTAGTAGCTAAAAGAAACATAAGGCTAGAGGATATTTTTTAAATATTATAAATTAGCCCTATTACTACTACTAATAGGTATTAGAATACTATTAAAAAATATAAAGAGAAAGGAAGGAAAGGTAATATAAAGACCCTATTATACCCCCTTTATACCCTTGCTATAAATACCCCCTTATTATTATATATAAGCCCTACGCGCGAGGCAAGGTGCGCATAACTACTAATGCGCACCCACATTAGCCCCACATTAGGCAAAGCCTAATACCATCACACTACTAACCTATTCCTTATATCCTTTAGTGCCCTTATCTAGGGCATTATATAGCTGCTAGTCTAACCCCTTACCTAGCTTAAAAGCATATTATTTATATAAAGGGAGCGGAATACCTAGGCTATAGCTAGTTACTAGTAGTATACTACTGTTATGAATAGGTCAGGGATATCAGAGTGAGAGATCAAGGAAGTCACGGCTTATTCGAAGGTATGTAGCAATAGGTAATAGTCTTAATTCTTGCCCCCTTCTATCTAATCTAGTTAGAGGTCTGTGCCTATATAATTACAAGTATTACATGCCTTTAGTCCTTACTATAAGTCTAGCGGTTATACCTCGCCATAAGTCTAGCGATTATACGCGGCGAATAACCTTATTATATAACGCGAATCTAATAGAGGCTTGCTTATGCAAATAGATCCTGTTAGCCTAAGGCAACCTCGTTGCTTTCTGGTCCTGACAACTACATAGTCCTTTAAGGCTATATAAAGGGCTATAAAGGAGTAGATAGTAATACTATAGAGTGTTATATATCTACTATAGTAATCTTATAAGCCTAGCTTATAAGTAAAGGAATTATTAAACACCCCTTAATACCCCTAACACACCTTATAAAAGTATATACTAGAGAGCTATTAATACTACTAAAAGAGAAATAAAAGGGATATATAAGTAATCTTAATAGCGCTATCCTAAATATAGTATAATACCCCCCTCCCTAACCCTTATAATAATAAGCTACCCCTAGAGTTACTTAATAACTAATATAAGGTTTACTAAGGTAAGGGAGGAAAAAAAGTAAGTAAGAGAAAGGGAGAAGGAAACTAATTTAGGGTAAGTTAGGCCCTAAGTAGTAAATATATATAGCTTTATAAAAGAACCTTATTTAAGAACTTACTAGGGACTATTATTATATTATACACTACCTTATTCTACCTTATAGTTTACTAGGGCTTATATATTTACTAGGTTTTTAAGTAGCTCCTATATTAGTATTAAGTATTTTACTTATTTAATAAGAATATCCTAATAGCGCCTATAGCCTTATATATTATAGGCTGCTAGTACCTTCTTAACCTAGTATTCCTTATAAAGCTTATTATTCTTATTATTTTATACCTACATAAGCCCTAAGCATGTTTTATACTAGGGCTAACTAGGGAGCGAATTAGTAGTAGTATGCTTAATAAGGTTAATATAAAAAATAAGGTAAATACCCTAGGGTATATTAAGATAAACTATTAGTAATATAGGGATAGCTATAATATAATACTTAGCTACTACCTAGTCTAGCTTCTTAAAAAGGTAGTTAGTTTTAATATAATAAAGGGAGAGCTATACTTAGTTCCTAACCTAGAATTATTTTATAAAGTAATAGAAGGTAGCTATACTATCCTATTATTATTACTAAGTAAAGGTAATAGCTGCCTAGGCTAGCTTAGAAGCCTTCTAAAGTTATAAGGTAAACTAGGCTACTTATTCTATGCTTATAGTAGTGCTAGGAGTAAGGTTTATAAAAACCTAAACTAGATTAATATTATATTTATAAAGTAGCTAGTTTAGACTAAAGCTAGTAATAAAAAAAGCCTAATTATTAAGCATAAGCTAGTATATTACTAAGTGCTTAGGCTAATTAAACTATAAGAAGGAAATATAAGAATATAAAATAGCTTATACCTCTTAGTTAGCCTACTTTATGCCTTTATTAGTCTAGGAGTAGTAGGAGGTAAAAAGTAACTATTTAGTTTTTATAATTAAGTATAAAGTAGTCTAGAACTTACTTAGCTAGTCTAAGCTATAGTTAGTAATAATAAAGGTAGGGAACTTATAAAACTACTACTAGTATATCTTAAACCTCTTTATATACGCCTTAGTAAAGATACTAGTTATAGCCTTAAGCTAGATAAACTTAGAAAGGTAGTTTATAATTACTATAAGAAAGGAGGGATTAACTAGCTTATATATAAGCAGGCTTATTATAAAGTTAATTAAGATCTAGGACTAAAAGTAATTAGAAATAAGGAGGGGTTTTAGAAGGCCCTACTACTACTAGTAGCTCTTATAGCTACTATAGTAATAATAATTCTAAATATAATAGGTAATATTCTAGGATATGCCTACCTAGTAGAACTATTACTAAAGGGTCTAGAAAGTAGTATTATAACCTAGATAGCCTGCTACTAGTAACTTATAGCACTTCTAAATAAAAGTAATTATTAATAGCTTTTATTAAGGCACTTATATTTAGCTATAAAACTAAAGCACCTTATAAGTACTAATACTATAGTTTATAATTTACTTTCTTATCTTAGCTTTTATAGGAAATTACTATATATTCTTATAGATAGTAGCAAGGTAATAGTAGTATACTATATTATAAGTAACTACTATATTCTAAAGTGCCTAAAGGTAAGAAAAAAAAAAGACTTAGTTACTAAAGAGTAGTGCTATATTAGTGCTAAAGGGATTAGAGTTACTTATAAAAATAGCCTAGATAAATAAAGGTTAAAGAAGGTAGCTATACTATAGGGTTAGCCCTACCTTATCCTAGCTTTATTAGGAGAGTGTATTAGCATACTACTAGTACTATATAGGTTAGTATTATAGGTAGTAATAATATTATAAAAGTATCTTAGCCTAGTAAGCCTAATACTTAGTTATAATTTTAAGGGTTATAAAGTACTTAAGGCTCTTATAATTAGTGTAGATAGTAAAGGGCTTAGAGATACCCTAGAGCTTAGCTAACTATACCTTAAGGCAGGAGATAATAACTAGGAGCTTCTTATTATAAATAATATAGTTTTACTAAGAGAGAGTTAGCTAGGCTAAGGAATAGGTAATAAGGTACTAAACACTATTTATTTAAAGCTAGAGAAGGTAATTACTAAGGGTAATACTAAAGTAGTCTACCTTAACTATTATATCCTAGTTAGGGTCCTATTAAGCTAGGATTAGGTTTAAGATAAAGAGGCGCTTAAGCTTATTAAAAGCATAAGCCTCCTACTACTTCTAGACAAAGAAAATACCCTTCTTTATAAGATTATAAAAGGGGTTAATAACTTAGGAGAAATTTAGAATAAAGTTATAATAAAAATTCGCAAAACTAAGGAAGCTATATATACCCTATAGCTTTATTAGGGCTACCTAGTCCTAAATAGCCTAAACCTTAGTAAGGTTAAGGCATATGCTCTTACCTACTATAATAATATACCTAAGGTAGTAGACTTATTAAGTAGTAAAAATAAACTTATTAAAGTTAAGGTAAAGGCCCGCCGCCTATAAGTAGCTAAAAACTACATAAACCTTCTATAAATAGTTACGCCTTAAGCTACTAAAATAAACTAGGATATTATCTAAATATACTATAATAAAGTTACTAAGGGCATTACTAAGGGCGTTATTAATATAACACTAGAAAGTAGCAGGCGCACCTACTAGGCTAAAGGGGCAGATAAGCTACTTAAATAGCCTAAACTATATCTAAAATACTATAAAAGCCTTATCCCCCTTAGTAACCTATAGCTTATAGAAAGCTACCTAAATATTTACCTTAGTAAATTATTATATATAAGCTAAAGAGTAAAGGGTTTCCTTAATAAAAGGTAATAAATAGTAGTCTTGCTTTATAATCTTATTAAGAGTATAGTAATTTATATAAAACTACTAGCCCTTACTAGCTTTCTTAACTAAAAGAACTAAAGTTACTACTAAAGAAAAGCTAGCTTAGATTTATTCCTTATCTAAGAGCTTTATAAGCTACTACTAAAGTTTAAGTAATTAGTCCTAAGGTATAAAGTATAATAAGCCCTAAGGAAAAGAGGGGAGGCACTTATTAGGAGACTTATAAAGATAAATATAGTAGTCTAAGGTGCTATAATAGGGTAGGAGAGCATTTACCTTAGACTTATTAAAAAGATTAGTAAAGTTATAAAGCTTAGCTAGTAGGGCTATATAGGGGTCCTTAAGCTATAACTTAGGCGTAGTAACTTAAAAAATAAATATTAACTTATATAAGCTAGTGCTTATAAACTAAATAGTTATATTCTAAAGGTAGCAAGCCTACTTAGCTATAGCTATAAAGGCAGACCCTATTATGC
>SRQA01000152.1:0-34193 GCA_018360365.1 Claviceps citrina
CACTGTCACCATCGGGTCCCAGTCCGGGGGCCGGTTCTTGGGCGGACGGCCCAGCCGTTTTCTCCGGACCACGGCCTGTTGTGGCTGCTGTGGGCTGGCCTCCTTGCCCGACCCTCGGTCCTTTGCCGCCGCGGCAGCGTCTCCCTCTCCCTCTCCATCGTCCTCCTCCTCGTCCTCCTCGTCCTCTTCATCATCCTCATCTTCTCCTCCTTCTCCCCCTCCCCCATCGTCCTTACCCTCCTCGTCAGCCCCCGCCCCTTGCCGCTCCTCGTCGTCCTCATCCGCCGCCCGCTCGTCGCGTCCCGAGCCGTCGTCCCCTCCCGCCCCAGCATCAGGCATCGGCTCATCCTCTTCAACCGCAGCATATCCTCTAGGTGTGCTCTCTGTCGTGGTCGTGGTCGTGGCGTCAGAACTACGCGTCAGCCTCAATCGGATCCTCCTTCTCGGCGGCGCCATAACGCAACCGCAGGCATGGGGGTTAAAAAAAAAAAAAAAAAAAAAAAGGGAGTATCGGCCGCGTCAAACGACAAATGCAATTTCGTGCTCGTCAACGCTCAAAACGACAACGTGGCCCAACAAGCCGGTCTGGCGCAACGTGTGTTGTGTGTGTTGTGTGTGTTGGTGCGTGGTGCGTGGTGCGTTGGTGCGTGCGCACGGCAAAAAAAAAACTTGAATGACTGAACAGAGGAAAGAAAGAAGGAGGCCCGTTCGTTCCTTACCCAGTGCCGCCGATGCCTTCCTGGCCGCGGCGCGACTAGACCTTCGCCCCATGGCGCGTCCGTCACCCGGCAAGAAAAGAGCCCCACGCTCCAAGGGGGTTGAAAAAAGGATTTCGCAAAAAAAGAAAAATTCAGGTCCAAGAGGTGAACAACTCGGGCACAGACTGCAGGTGAGGATGAAGAAAGGCTGGAAACTGGAACTGGAACTGGAACTGGATGCAAAGCGACGCCGACTGTTTTCTCGTTTCTCTGTGCCCGCCCGCCCAATTGGCATGACTTGACGGCACGGCTGGCACGCGCCTGGCCGCGTCTGATTGGCCTCTTGCGACAAGCCTCACCGGCACAGTGCGGGTGTCACGAGATGCGCACTGTATAATCACATCGGTTGCGTCACACGGAGAGTAAGTACTAGCTAGGTACCTAGTAGTTGTTGCACTTTCTGGACGCTCATAATAAGAATACAAAAATGACCATCCCAGTCCCGTCCGCCATTTCCAGAATTCATCCTGTATAAAAAAAAGAAAAAAATGCTCTCCCTCTTCCAAAATCATGCATGCTCATGTCCACATTGCCCGACCTCCAACGCACACTCGCATCGTCTACAACGTATCCCACCCGCCATTGTTAATCTCAGCCTCCAGCCTCCGACTAATCACGCTCGGCACCCCGTGATTCAGCACCGGGTTCCGTATCATGAGATCGTACCGCTTCTGGTTGAGGAACAGCTGCCGCCCGTGGCGGAGCTGATGGTCCGTCTCGCCGTACTTGTCCGTGTACGGCGCCGGGGCGAACGATCCCGACTGGCGGAAGAGGAACAGTGTCGAGCATTTGCGAACGTTGAGATAGATGCCGATGCTCTGTTGGCACCTGTAGTAGATCCCATTGTCAGCAACTTGGCCTCGGGTCCTGTTGAGGTTTGTTTCTTTCTTCTTTTGTCTCTTTCTCTCTTTCCCACTTACTTGCGCATATGTTGCTGTGCCCCGCCAATTCTGCTCGCGTCTCGGCTGGCAACCTCGGGCTTCTGGCAACAGGTGCTCTGGCTGCAGAAGATTTCGCCACAGAATAAGCAAATGACAGGATCGGTCAGATCCGAGCCCGTCGACGGGCATTTCCTCCTCGTCGCCGCCTCAATCAGCGTATCGTACGTCTTGGGCAGGCCAACCAGTTCAAAGATGCCCGGATGGCTGACCAGGGACGAACCGTCCAGCTCATCATGGCCCCGCGGCCACACGACTTGGTGCTTGATCCATCCCCTGATGAGCCCATGTGTCGTCGCCGGCCAACCAGAGCCGGCTGCCGCATCCGTCATGGCCGCGCACATCTCGTCAAACGTCGGTACTCGGAGTGCCTCCGTCAGCCGGTCGAGCTCGTCCGCATCTGCATTGTGCCTCAGAGACACATGGCTGTTGAAGTCGACGCCATGCTTGACGTACAAGAGCACCACGCTCTTGCGCAGAAACGTCAGCGCATACTTGGTCACAAACGTATACCAGCCCTCCAACGTGTCCACCCCGGGCTGTTGGAACCCCGTGTTCTCCAATGCTTCGCGGCCAGCCTGCGTCGCGTCGGCAGCCTCAAACTCCATGCCAATCTGCGTGATGGCCAGCGCGAACTGGGCAAAGTTGGCCATGGCCGGGTCCTCCGCCTGTCGAGCGGCAAGACCGCCGAGCCACATACTGGCTGGCATGTTGCGCCCCATGTGGTAGACGACCTTGACAATCTCGGCAAGATAGCACAACCGGAGCAGATGAGAAATCTCCGCCTTGTGAGCAGGCACAAGGCCGTAGCTGCACTCGACCAGGAAAGTAAACGGGTCCAGGCTCAGCAGCGGCGGGTACACGTCCAGTGGTCTTCTGACATGCGGCGTGCCGGCTCCGAAATAGCGTGACATGAACAGCTGGCAATGCTGTCTCTCGCTGTCCTTGCGAAACTCCGTCTCGATGCGACTGTCCGAACCAGGGTAGCGAGCCCCCACAGTGATGTAAGAGGATGCAGTCTCTGACAGGACGCGCAGGTGCACGAGTACTTGATCCGGAATCTTGTCCAGCAGCGTCTTGCCAGCCAAGGCCTCGATACCTCGCTGCTGGATCTCCACAGACGCAATCGTGAAGCCGACCGCCTGGACCAGGGTGTCGCTCGAATAAAGATCATGGCCTCCGCTGAGTTTGGCATCAATCATGTGGTTGGTATGGAGCCCGTTCAGCCGCAGAGTGTCCCTGAGCCGTCGATAGGCCGAGAGCAAGTCTCCCATGATCTGAGGGCAGGCCTCAGGTGGTGTCTGCGAGCTGCTGCGCTCTGGGCTGCCAGTCGTCGACAGGGACGAGCTCGCGGGCGTCCCGTGGACAGACGATGGTGCGTCGGCATCATCCCTTGCCCACGCTGCCTCGCTGCTCGGTGCCGGGTTGGTGAGCGTCTCCAGCAAGCTTCCCGGTACGCTGGGGGTGGCAATGGCTGGCAGCCCGGGCTCGTCAATCTCGCGCGCCTTGCTCCCGCCGAGACAGTACGCCGATGCCATTTGTCTCTCCAAGAAGTCCTCAAAGGAGCCCTGCGGCTGCAGAGGACCAGGATATGATTCTTCGAGGCCCTTCCATATGATGGGGAGAAACGCGTTTCCGAGCGCTTTGCACAGCGGGCAGACGAATTCATTGCGCCGCGTGTCTTCGGGGTGATGCCGCGCAATCTGATGCGTGTGTCGTCGGTTCGTGGCTTCATAGTACAGCTCGAAGCACCGAAAGTGCATCATGTGGCCACAACTGCTCGCCACCGGGCCCTGCCTCGAGCGGTTCGCCTTGAATCCTTTGCCCAGGGTCTGTCTTTCCGCCAGGAACGTCTCGCCGCTCGCATTGACCTTCTCCACCATCCTCCGGTTCTCGTGAGCGATGCCGAATGGTCGAATGTCCTCGGCAGATCGGTCGAGGCTGCACGGTGTCTGAGAAGCCTCCCGCACCACATCGGCGTCCTGGAAGTCGGTCTGCCGGAGGATGCGGCTCTCGCTGAGCAGTGCAAATGTGCCGTAGAGTCTTCTGTCGTCTGCTTCTTCCTGGCACAGGATACATGTGCCCATGGGATACTTCCAGTTGTGTTTCCGGTCCTCGGACTGGCCCATTTCCTCGTCGTTCTCGTCCAGGTCGGATCCCCAATCAATTCCACCCTGCGTCTCGAGAAAGCTCTTCTGCTGTTGCTGGAACTGCGCCATGACTCTTGCCTGGCGGCTCAAGGCAGCCTTCTTTCGTCTTTCGCGCTCCTCTTCCGCCGATGTGTTCGCAGGAGAAGCCGTGTCGATCCGATCCACCGACAGCCCAAGATGAACAAGGGAGGCCTCGAATGCCTGCGGCCTCTTCTGCTTGAGCCGCCTCAATACCAGCGCAATCTTGGGATGAGCCGATTTGAATTCGTCCTTGGTCGCCATCATGTTCAGCAGCGACACTATGGTCCGCGAATTGGTGGCCTCTGGCATAAAGTTGCTGCGGGCAGATTGCGTGAGAGCAAACTGAACAAAGGATCCGGCCACCTTCTCCGCCGGGTCCGCTTCGTCGCTCTTGTCCTCGAGAATCGCAATCAGGATGAGATGCAACACCACCTGAAGAAACGTCTCCAGCCGCGTAAAGGGTACCGACGGCGTGAGCTTTTGCGCAACCAGAGGATACAGCAGTGAATAGTATATGATCTGCGAGAACATGCCCGTTCCGGTAAAGCGTCCCAGGTTCTCGAATAGCCCGGATGGGATCTCTCGGTGTTTGGGTTCGTAAACAATCTCCTCAACCGTCTTGCCGGTCCTCTTGGCCATCTTCTTCCGGTACGCCATCTCGGACTCCTCGCGCTGATTCTTGTTATAATGTGCAATGTACGGATCAATCTCTTCGATGAACTCGGGCCGAAGCTCAAAGGTGCCGACATCCGAAACCCCCTCCGGTGGCTTGAAAGTCGCCATTTCGCCGAGCACGCGATGGAAATCCTCCTGCTCCTGGTACTTTTCCGGCAGTTTATTGCATATCTCGTTAAAAGACAGCGGCTTGAAGCACAAGACATGCGTGATATCGCGTCGCATGGCCAGCATGCGGGAGTTTGGTTCGTCCTCGGGAGCAATCAGTGACGTCTGGTCGCTCAAAAGAACAATCAGGAGATGAATCATGTCCTCAACAACGTCCAGGTGCTGGGCATCATCCTGGGCTTCGGACTTGAGCTCAAACAAGCCCTTGACCCATCCGTCCATTCCAAAACGATCAATGATGGACGCGAGCACACGACTCGGGTTGCACACAACCATGGCGGTCTGCAGTAGGAAAATGTCCCGATGATGCGACACGTCTCTTTGTCCGACGCCTCGATATGTGCTTGCTTGATGCCGCAGACTGATGCCGTTTCTCACCCACATGTTGGCCTTGATCTGGGCCAACCAGGCGCAGACTCGCAAGGGGAAGTCAAAGAGCGCCATTAAATAATCCTCGGCGTTGTAGTCCTTCCGTGGAATCTGTGGCCGCCCCATCAGTCTCGGTTTCGAACGAAGCTCCTGGGTAGTAAAACTGATCAATGTTCGGATATTGGATGCCGGGAGTGAGCGTCCACATTCGATCAGCCACGACAATGTGTAGTGTAGGGCGTGATGAAAGCTGATGGCATCCTTCTCCACCACAAACTTGACCACGTTGTAGGAAGCCTTGTCCGGATCAAACTCAAAGTCGCTCAAGGACTTGAACTTGACCTCGTCCTTGACTTCTCCCTGCTTGAAACGGTGACGTTCTGCGCCGATCGAGTATAAAACCGCTGCCTTTGCCGTCAGGCGGATGGCGCCTTGGAGGTAGTGAAACTCATCGGCCGGGCAGTCGCGGAAGGCCTCGGCCAAGTTTCTGGCCTGAAGATTGATCTGTCTCGTAACCAACGAAGCCGTGATCCAAGAGTCTGCTTCGTATTCCACGTGCTCGACGACTGCTCGCACATTTGGTCCAATGCATTGATGGAGTTTGACCAGATCCAAGAATTGCATCAGGTACCTCGGCTCCGACCTCACCCGTTCTTGGACATGGGGCGAGCCAAGCAAGTACTTGAGATCCTGGTAGAAGTGGTACATGCGGCGATTGGTGACGGAACCACTCTCGAAAGCAAGAACCGCATCCGGGGACACGTCCCAGGGGTGACCGACCTGCCTCGTCGTCAAGAACGTGTACAGTATGGCAAGCAGACTGCTCATAAAGTTTCCACGCTCGACGACTTCCGCAGTGATGGAGGGAGTGGTCAACATTTGCAGCGAGAGATTGATGATGGAGTGATCCGGCTCTCTGTCACCAACAAGGTACAGCTGAGCCAGAATCGTGTAGAGACTGGCGAACCTCAAGGCCAGAACACGTTTGAATTCGGGTATCGATACAACGGTTGAGATGTAGAGGGAGCGGAGATCGTTTCTGACCTTTTTCCACATGCGCAAGTCGAAGAGCAGGAGCCAGTCGAGACGGACACGTTGAAACACGTCCTCTGCAGGGGGCACATTGTCTCGCTGAGTGTAGTTCTGCGGTGTTTCGATCCAATATCTACCTGGTCGTGGCGTAACCTTTTCGGTCCTGCCGGGAGTCTTGGGTACGTCGATGTTCGCCTTGGCATATATAGCCGGGGCAATCAGAGGTTCTGCTGCGTCAGAGTCCGAAGGGGTGCCATCTCGCTCTCGAGGCGCAACGACGGTCGCCTGCCCGGCGGGAGGCGGCGGCGGGGGAGGGGGATATCCTGCTATGGTGGCTTCATCTTCCTCTAGAGCCTGATCTGACTGCGACCAGTTCATGCCCAGGTCTCCAACATCTCCCCTGGCATCAACCATCATGACATCGTCGTCCTCGTCCTCGTCACCACCTGCCGCAGAGCTTGTTGGTGAGTGATTTTCTTCGTCATTCTCCCCCATGTCAGCGTCGTCATCTTCGCCTTCACCTTCGTCGTCGTCCGGTTCTTCCTGGCCTGCAATATCAATGACCACCTGACCTTGAGGACCAATAGCTTGCAATGCCATTATAAAACGGACATTGGGCCCGTGTATTCTAGACCGGGACTCAAGGGCCTGATCATCCTCATCCTCATCATCGATCAAGCCCGAGGTATGTGTAGCAAGACTACCTTGACGCCAAGGCTTCATTGCCTCGTCGCAGACTAGTCTTCTCAGAATGTGATTGTCGTGGCCAACCGAGCAGCCCGAGATATCGTTCAGCCATTCAACAAGCGTGCCGCACATTTGCTCACGAAAGGTGTCTCGGGTTGACCTGATGGTGACGGTGACTCTGATAGCCTCGAGTATTTCTGCAATCTGAAGAAGTCTGTCAATGTCAGGTAGATAATCGAGAATACTCCGCCCGATGGTATCGGTTTCCCACGAGTCACGAGCAGCCTGACTACGGGTTTTTCGACAAGCCCGAGCGACCTGGTCTTGCACCTCTTGCACCGTGTGTTTCTCATCGTTCCACAGAATGAGAGCGAACTCGGTGCACGGCTCTGCTTCGGCGCCGTAGTACTTGGACGACAAGCGCGACTCTTCCTCATCCTTTCGTATCGATTCGCGTGTCTTTGGCTGCCTGAGCTGTTCGGGCGAGCAGGATATGACATCGCAAATGTAGTCGAAGACGCGGCCGATCGTCATACGGAGGCTCCTGATAAGGTCATCCGGCAGGGCAGCCGCCTCCTTCCCCTTGCCTTTCTCCGGACCCGTCTGCATGTCAGAGTGTATTGTACAGAATAGTGGTGTGTTCCAGGCTTCTTCATCACCACAGTCGCAGCATCCGCTGTTGCCGACGGAGATCTGGATGCGGACCATGTGGCCAGTGTGATCTGTCGAATCGAAGCATCTGCTGCACAGACAGCATGTCTCGTCGGTGCCGCATGTTCGGCACATGTAGGACGCCTCTCCTGGCTTGAAGATGTGTCCGCATCGTTTGCCGCGGGCAGCTTCGGTGTACTCGGCACCCTCAACCGCGCCTTGAGCATCACTGAGCTTCAGGCTTTTGTTCAGCTTACCGCCGGGGAACAGGAGTTCCAGATAATCTCCTTTGCCACCGGTCATGGACCAGAACAAGCTTTGCAGAAGCTCTTGCGAGGCCTGTTCATTGTAGCGATAGCCAGAACGAGCAGGCAGGTCTGCGAGGAACTGACAGAGCTGCTGCTCCTGCGTAGACATGGGCGTCTCCATGCTCACACGTTTTTCATTCCTACCGGAAGCGTACTCGATCGATGGACTCGCGAGAAGCCGTGTTGTTTCTGCTTGGAGTAGGGGAGGCGGGCGATGAGCAGCTCAGTCGGTACGATTGCTGACAACGATGACGGCCATGGACGCGTGAGGGAACGAGGCTTCGTCGGAAAGAAACAGAAATGTCTTGTGTAGGAGGCGAGATAAGCTGTGGGCTTCTGCCTTGCCGGATGGTGTCGGATGGTGGCATGTCTTTGCCCCTCCGAGGCACCCACCGATGTGACTCGGCCACGGCTGCTGGAGCTGGAGCGCTGCGCAAGCTTCGGCTGCGACGGAGACCCAGTCGCAGCACACTTGGGCAACAAGGCAGCCTCGACTCCGTTCAATCGGGTCAAATGCGTCCGCTGCTACGGTTCTTTTCGGCCAGACAGTGCGGTGGCATTCATCAAAGTGGGAAATCACGCCTCGGGCAAAATCGTCTCTCGCAGAGGCCGAGGAAGTGACATGCAGATGTTGACATGCAGATGTTGACGAGGCGACATGCCACATGTCCCAGGTCTTGCAGCAAATACCTGAAATTCGCCTCGATTCTTTTGTGCTTTGTACAAGTCTAAGGATATTGGGGACGCAATCCCCTTTACACAACTTCCCTGCCACCAGAACACCTATTCCTACCACCTACTCCTCGTCCTCGTCGCCACCCTCCACATATCTGTTTCGGATGTCCTTCCATTGTCGCTATATGCGTCGTCAGCATCGGGTTAAAATGCATGCTTCCTTTCGAGCGAGGCCAAAATAAAAATAATGATAAGAAAACTCACGCCGCGGTTGTGGTTGTCCCACCACTTGTTGATGCCATTGTTGAAGCCACTGGGGGTCAAGGTTAGTCAGTCGAGCCTTGAACTGCAGCCACAACGTGGGAGTCATACACTTCAAAGGCGAAGCCAGCACCGAAGACAGCTACCAGCATGGCATGGTTCTTTCGGAAGAGAAGCCTGTAAGCCCCTGAAATTAGTATCCATCAGGTGGTTGCGATCGGTCGGTCGTCGGTCGGTCGGCTTTCTTCGAGGTTACTTGCCTGTAGACGGAATTGGTGATGGACTGTCGGATGCGGGATTAGTTCGGGGAGTTTGCCTCTGTCTTGCGCCGTCTCTAGTAAAGGCTTACCATTGTGACTACTTCGTGCGGTTTGGGCACTGTGAAATACAGTATCGAGGGGCAGACTGGCCGTGGAGCAGTTGTCGGTTGAGTTTCGATTTGGAGGTTTTCAGGAATGGCTCAACCAAACGCCGGGGAAATTCGCGATGGACTGGGCCGCCCTTTACATGCGCTTCGATTGGCTGTGTCGACTCTGTTAAGCCCCACCTCCTTGCGACCACCTTGGGGTACTACTACGGTACTACCATACTACACTGGACTTCGAGAGCTCAAGTCAGAACTCTTTGCAGAACAGCATCTGATTATTCCCGATGGCGTATCAAGGTCTTGAAGGCCAGTCAGTGATTGTGACAAAAATCCGGCGTGGGCGCGCGAACATGTACCCAGGAGCAGAGCATACAAGGCCATGACCATGTCGGTGTAGCACGAAGTCAGATAGCACAAACTGGGCAGAGAATTCCTTCAATCTGTCGAGTGACATCGGGAAAGCCAGTTTGGCTGCGTCCATACGGTGTTGCAAACTGCTTTCTCGCATATATATGCGATGACGATCAAGCTTCCTTCATTGTCGGCCCCGAAAGTGGGGTTCTTATCATTATTGTAGCATGTAGCGATCAATACCTGGCATGTATCATGGCAAAAACCAAACAAGCCTGCTGCCAACACCCCGCGTGCCGAGGGCCGCGTGAACGCCGCCAAACTCACAACCTTTTGAGTGTACCATCCTTGCGGGCGCGACCACGTCGGTAGAGCACCTGCAGACTATACGTGCCTCAGCTACCGCCGTTGATCCTCCTCCATCACCTTCACTTTTCCCCCGCTCACTGCCCTTCCACAAAACCTGGCTCTGGCTCGCACGGCAAGCACCGTGATTCTTCGGTAGTCTCAAGATGCCTTCCGAGGCCACGAACGCGGGCATCATCACCGACCAAGGCAGCGGAGAGCGTCACATCCCCGAATCAGTGCGCCCCGACGGAAGCACCCGCAAGGCCATCAAGATCCGTCCCGGATACCGCCCCCCCGAAGATGTCGAAGTGTACAAGAACCGGACCGCCGAGTCGTTTCGCGAGCGAGGTCGAAGAATGGGCATCCCTGGGGCGGCGGGGCTGAAGGAGGAAGGACCGGAGCAGAGCTCTTCGGCTGCTGCCAGCAATAAGAATGCGAAGCGGCGAGAGGCTCGCAGGAAAGCAAAGGCTACTACTACTACAGAGGACAACCAGCCAACCACAAATGCAGGCGAGCAAGCGTCCACCGAGCCGCCCAAGTCCGAGCAAGTCGACCCCGAGATTGAGCGTGAGAGGAAGGCCCGAAGTCTCAAGAAGAAGCTGAAGCAGGCCAAGGAGCTCAGGAGCAAGAAGGACGATGGTCAAGCACTCCTGCCCGAGCAGCTTGCCAAGGTCATCAAGATCAACGAGCTTATTCGTGAGCTTGGCGCGCTAGGATTCGACGCTGCTGATGATGACCTTGAACCCAAGGCGTCCGACAGCTCTCCCAAGACTACAACGGACCACAAAGAGTGAGCAGAGCTCAAAATCTGGTAGTGGACTCAACATGTTCCACTGATTTCAAGTCTATTTTGGTTCGTCATGACGACACGTATACGGGGACGCCTCCATTGCCCATGGGGTCCAGACAAACACACTGTGATCACAAGCGCAGCCACAGGAATTTACCGCTACCACTGCAAGAAGGTGTTCGATGGGGAAGGTGTTACAGGTTTGACCGCTCACGACAGGGCCGAGTCCAGGAAGGCGGACAGCGGGAAGGTGCGCGCCGGCTCTTTCAGTATTATTTTTGTTTGCGGCAGGCTATGTGCTAGGACATGTTCTTGATGAGCATGTTGTTGTTTTGTCTCTACCAGGATAGAGGTGCCGCGAGATGTGTTCGTGAGGCTCCGTCAATGAGCCCTCTCCGTCCGTAGATAACTGATGCTAAGAGACTGGTGCTCGCGCGGCCATCACAAACAACCACGCTGCGCCATCTCAACGCATGAGCTTCGTAGCAAAATAAATACAACACCTTACTGATATGCCCCGCCACAGACAGTGCTTTGAAGTGATAGAAGAAAAAGGAAGCCGGCAGGGAGAGACTCATCAGAAGGTCCAGGGTATCATACAAACACTGACGTTTTTCATCAGGCCGACTTTCTGCCGTTGGTCGTGGTCCCAGTGGGTCCCACAAAGGCTCCAGGTTGCGTGAGGTAAGCTCTCCAGAAACAATCACTACTGTTCAAACACTCTACGCCTACTCCCTCCCGTCATTCGTCATTCGAGACAGTCGTGCTTAGACTGGAGAGAATACGGTCATCTCGCGCGCGCTCTCTTCTTTTTGTGGGGGGTCGGAAATCGTATCAAAGAGTCACAGACGACCAATAGCTTCCGTCGACCATCGCAAACATGACCCCGGAGGAAGAGCGCCGGTCCGCCCTCGACTCGTACCGAGCGAAGCTTATCGAGTCTCGAGAGTGGGAGGCCAAACTGAAGAATCTCCGATTAGAGATCAAGGATCTGCAAAAAGAGTTTGACAAGACCGAGGACAACATCAAAGCGCTGCAAAGTGTGGGACAAATCATCGGCGAGGTTTTGAAGCAGCTGGATGACGAGAGATGTATGATGTTTGGCCCCCTTCCCCCTCGGCGGATTGATCTCTATTCATGACTGAGGAGAAAAGCGCGCTGCTTTACTTACTCCAAGTTCTGTTTTGCTAACTGCTGGAAAAACACTAGTCATCGTCAAGACTTCGTCCGGACCTCGGTATGTCGTCGGCTGCAGATCGAAAGTGGACAAGGATAAGCTGAAGCAAGGCACACGCGTTGCCTTGGACATGACAACCCTCACCATCATGCGCATGCTTCCCCGCGAAGTCGACCCCCTGGTATACAACATGTCGTTGGAGGATCCCGGACAAGTCAGCTTCGCCGGCATCGGTGGCCTGAACGACCAGATTCGAGAGCTGAGAGAAGTAATCGAGTTGCCGCTGAAAAACCCGGAGCTCTTCGTCCGAGTTGGCATCAAGCCCCCCAAGGGTGTCTTGCTATACGGACCCCCGGGTACTGGAAAGACTCTCCTGGCCAGAGCAGTGGCCAGCAGTCTGGAGACGAATTTCCTCAAGGGTATGCTCTTCTTTTCATGGGCTGCACGGATGTCAAACTACAGACATAGCATTTCCAGGCCTGACTAACGCGCCAAAAAAAAAAAAATAGTGGTTTCCTCGGCCATTGTGGACAAGTACATTGGTGAATCCGCACGACTGATTCGCGAAATGTTTGGCTATGCCAAGGAACATGAGCCCTGCATCATCTTCATGGACGAAATCGACGCGATTGGTGGCCGCCGTTTCTCCGAAGGCACCAGCGCCGATCGAGAGATTCAGCGGACGCTGATGGAGCTCCTCAACCAGCTGGATGGCTTCGACTACCTGGGAAAGACGAAGATCATCATGGCCACCAACAGACCCGACACCTTGGACCCTGCTCTACTGCGTGCTGGGCGTCTGGACCGAAAGATTGAGATTCCGTTGCCGAACGAGGTCGGGCGGTTGGAGATTCTCAAGATCCACGCCCAGAGCGTGGTCACGGACGGCGACATTGACTTTGAGAGCGTGGTGAAGATGAGCGATGGCTTGAACGGAGCCGATTTGAGAAACGTGGTGACTGAAGCGTGAGTTCAAGGCGGCCCAGAGGAATTTTGCCCATGGCAGCGCAAACGATTTGGCACTAACCCCGTCTTTGTACAGTGGTTTGTTCGCCATCAAGGACTACAGGGATTCAATCAACCAGGACGATTTCAACAAGGCAGTGCGCAAGATGTCCGAGGCCAAGAAACTGGAGGGCAAGCTGGAGTACCAGAAGCTGTAGGATGGGGGAAAGGAGAGGGCGGAAAGTCGCACATGTACGGGGACGTGATGCAAATCAACGATCCGCCTATAGAAGCGCACAGGCATCCAGAGTTGGTCCCGTAGGAGTGTTTAATAATCCGACCAGCGTGTTGCAGGTTCTACCAGGGTGTCGTTTTGTCGATGTGAACGACTTTTTTTTATTGCCGCGGCCAGCGAACGCGGTTGTGCAAAATACATGACTTTGCGGCTCTTCATTTTTTTTTTTTTTTTTTCAAGAAAAAAAATTTAAAATCTGCCACAGACTCGTTATGACTTTGACAAAAGAACCAAAAAGACCACAATAATGCTTCGAGGAAGCTTGCATCAATCTGTAAGTGTTGACATGACACAGAAGAAAGGAATCCGCGAGTGGCGGGGCAGAGTTCTGGTTCATTTCGTGGATTTGGGATTTTACGTGATGGACCCGGTGAGCGGCACGACGCCCGCCACGATGGTTCTCCGAGTTTGTAGTTTCTTCAAGGATACCGATACCAAGCTCAAGTTCCCCCTCGGAAGCCCGCAGCCCGCAGCCCGCAGCCCGCGGCCCGCAGCCCTGGGGATTTGCGTCACGTTGACAGTGCCGTTTTGCGACATCATGCGCCATCCAGGGCGTTTCTGAAGAGGAGAATAGGAAGTCGTACCTGTCATGGTAAGGCCGATGCAGTTGGGGCTTCTTGGGCACTGGCTTTCGCCGGGCCGGCGTTGGCAGCCTCCGCGTCCTGGGAAGTTGGAACGAAGTGTCTGGATTGACAGGATTCCATGCCGCAAGTTCAAAGTCAAGGTCTCGTGGAGGGCTACCGAGGTTGGGCATCTCCAGAGCTTTGTAGCATGGCGTTGTATTGTGTACGAGGTAAAGTCGGCCGCCCGAATTTATCGGCGTCCGAGGGGTCAGGAAAGCGGAGGAGACCGTGGAATTTAGTTATTCCGCTTCCGCTAAAGTGATCATAATGACAAAAAGTAGCTAAAAGGCCTTAATTCTACTCTATTTCAGGTCCTTTAAAGGTCCTAATAAAGGTGCTGACAAAGGTCCTGATTAAAGTCTAAGAGGAAACCATCTAGGGGGTCTAATATGTGCCTCCTTTTCCACGTGTCAAACTCTGCGTGGCCCCGCATTCGCGTGGTGGTTGCCGTGTGGCCAATCGCATCGCGCGCAGGCCTCACTTAGGCTGCGGCTCTGCGCGCCCGGCCAAGGTCTGCTAGCGTTAACTTGTAATATGTGCGATAATTCCAAGATATATTATATATATTATATATATTATATATATTATGTATAAATATGTATATATGTGTATATTATGTATATTATTTATTTATTTATATATATATATATATATTATAATATATCTTACTCTTATATAATATAGTATAATATGTAATATAACTTTATATTTAATTTTTTATATAGAAGATGTGTGATTGAAGTTTAATTTGCATAACTAGCAATTGTTTAGCGTCTGTTGCACTAGCCTGTTAAAGATAGAAAGCGGGAAGCTACAGTACTCCTTCGCTGATCAGGCACGCCCTCATCCTTATCTCTCCTTGTTGCCTGCCTATGGCTCCCTTCCGCAACGTAGCCCTCTAGGGCTCAAGATGAAGATGTCCGAGTTCCAAGTCGGCTGTCGTACACGATCCACGATTTTTGGCAACAAAAAAAAAAAAAATCATCGCACTTTATTACACCAACGTTTGGAGAAAGCTTTCCTCAATCTGTAGGTGTTGACACACCAGGACGGCGTCCCGGTAGGGAACAAAAGTACCGGCTACTGACGGCGAAATTCGCCGCAGACCGGTTTTATTCCGAAAAATCAAGTTCTTCACGTCTTTTGTGGTAATGATTTTCCTCCGAACCCCCGCAGCCCTAAGGATTTGCGTCACGTTGACAGTGCCATTTGCGATATCATGCGCAATCCAGGCGTTTCTGAAGAGGAGAAAGTCGTAACGGTCATAATCAGCCCGATACAGTCGGGGCTTCTCAGGCACTGGCTTCGCCGGGGCGTTGGCAGCCTCCGCGTCCGGCGCCGGCAACGGCCCAGCCGACAGCTGCTCCGTCGGCACGGGCGGGGCAGAGTATCCTGGGAACCAAGTGTCTGTATTGATGGGATTCCATGCCGCAGAAAAGTCAAAGCCCATGTCGGGCATCTCAAAAGGGCGAACTGGTGGCTCCGCAAAGTAAGCAGGATTCCAAATCGCCATATTAGGTATGCCCTCATCATTATCTCTCCTTGTTGCCTGGAATTGGCTCCCCTCCGCACCCCTCTCGGTCTCAGGTTCGACTTCCTCGGCTGTTGTACACGAACCACGACTTTCGGTGACAAGAGGAAGGCTGAGACAGAGCCTAGCCGACGACCGATTGTTGGGATCTTCTTGCAACAAGTGTTCAAGGAACTCCCTCACCACCGGCGGAGTTGTTGCCTTGAGGCACAAAAGATTCCCGGTGCAGGTGTCCTGGTTGTAATTGGGAAGCCCAGCCCAGAGTTCGAGGGCAATGACGCCTACAGACCAGATATCAACCTTTTCAGTATATGGAGGCGTCTGTATCTCTGGTGCTACATACACGTTAGGCCTGTCGCGTACGATGTCGCGCATGTTGTTCGTCGCCTTGAGAGAAGCACCAAAGCCTGCTATTTTGATGTGCATCGGCTGACGAGTCATGACCAAAATGTTGAGAGGATTCAAGCGCCGGTGAGTGATGCCTTCTTCATGGAGGTATGAGAGACCATCCAGGATTTGGTAAACAGTCGTGCGACACTCCAAATCGTTGAATTTGCTTGATTCGACTTGTCTCTGGAGATTGCCACCAGGAGCGTACTCCATGACAAGCAGGTTCTCATTGGGAAGATCATAAGACTCGTGATATTTAATGATGTGGTCCTGGAAAGAATGTCAGTCGGCGAAGAGAAGAGAACAAGTCGTCTACATACATGGTGTAATGAGCGCAGTGTCCTAGCCTCCTTCCGCAAAGCCCCCAAGCCGCCGTTGCTCGCAAAGCATTTGACAGCGACAATCGCGCCGGTCCTTCGATGACAGGCTACGTGTACATCGGCAGAGGTCCCGTTACCAAGCATGTGGCCGAAACAGTATGGAAACAAAGGATCGGTCAAGAGAGCCGAGAAATTCGAGACAGACGAGACAGACGACAAGCGCAACTGGCTCAGATTTGGAGGAATCGAGCCAAGTCTGTCAAGGAATCTGACATAATCGCCCTCGACGTCCTCATCGATGCCCTTCACCAGCACTAATACCAAGTTTGGGAGGTATACATTAATAACATCCATTTGGGTAATGAATCTCTCCTCTGTCAGGTAAATCAAATGCTGGCCGTCTATAGAGATCATAGTTGTTGACGGAGAAAGATCCTTTAGAAACATGGCGCCATCCCGTGTCCTGAAGGTAACGGCAAATTGTTGGCCACTGATGCCCGTGCTTTGGTCGGGATGGAGCAAGACATCGCAACTGTCCTTATCGGTCCCGAAGACGAATCCCGCACTCGGATTTTTGGGCATATGGTCCGTCGTGAAGTGGAGGATGTCGCTCTCGTCGACCTCTGTCGAACGATATACTTCATTATGTGCATGGGCAATAATGCTCTCGGCCGACGCCGACACGGAGAAGAGGGTCCAAGTCATTGTGATGATTCTGGGTGAGAAACCTCATCCACGACGTGCTTTGCTTCCATTTTCTTTTTGTGGGAAAGCTGGTGTGCGTGCGGTATTTAATGTATGATACCGGCAGCCTCGTCTATGCGCCCTGCAGCAAAAATTGACGCAAGGGCAAGCCCCGACCTCGTTCGTGGGCCGCCTGCGTGATAACCTGCGAGGTTGACTCACAAACTGTTTCCAAGGGCTTCGGCTACGCGGCCTACGCCTGTCCGGCACATAGGTACGGGCGACTGAAGCTGACACTCCGAGAAAAACGCTGTTGGGACATCTTAGCGTGGCTAATGCTTGAAGGTCCCGATTGAAGGTCCCAATTGAAGGCCAGATTGAAGGGCCTGATTGACAAAAGTTGATCCTGATTGACGATTGTCTTGATAATATTTCTATTGCTCTGATGACGGAAGCTGCCGCAGACCCCCTGGGTCCGTCCTCTGTCAATATGTCGACTTTAGTCGCCCGTAACAGGGGCTGCTTACTAACGTACTAGGGTTAGGAATTAGTCTGGTCTAGTCTAGTATTAGCTAGTACTAGTACTAGCCTAGTCTAGTATTAGCTAGTACTAATACTAGACTAGTTTAGTATTAGCCTATACTAATACAAGCCCCACTTAGTATTTACCTATACTAATACTAGTCTAGTCTAGTATTAGTATTTAAAAATCTATACTTATACTAGACTAAGAAATACTATAGTATACTAGACTAATACTAAGTACTAAGATCTAAAAATAATTATAATTATAAATAAATATAAATAAATATAAATAAATATAAATAAATATTAATAAATATAAATAAATATTATAACTAATACTAATAGTAATTATAATAATTATAATACTTTTATTACTAATAATTATATTATTTATAATTATTTTTAAATTGTATAAGTTAATTATAAATAATATAATAATAATAATAAAAAATAAAGGAAAAAATCTATAAAGAATAAGTAAAAACTTATTATATTATATTTACCTTAGAATAATTATAAAACATTTAATAATTAATTATTTTCCGTTTTTAAACCTACTTTATACTAAGGATTTATAAAATATATTTACATTTATATTTATTATAATTAATATAATTAAGGAATAATTACTTATTATATATAATAATTAAAATTTAAAGCTTCTATAAGTATAATTCTTTTACTTATAGTATATTAATTACTATTAATAGTAATATTCTATAATTTTAAGTAACTTTTTTCTTTTTGTTATAAATAGGTCAGGGATATTAGAGTGAAAGATTAAGGAAGTCACGGCTTATTTAAAGGTATGTAGTAATAGGTAATAGTCTTAATTCTTGCCCCTTCTATCTAGTCTAGTTAGGGTTTATACCTATATAATTATAAGTATTATATGCCTCTAGGTCTTTACTATAAGTCTAGTAGTTATACGCAGTAAATAACCTTATTATATAATATAAGTCTAATAGAAGCTTGCTTATATAAATAGACCTTATTAGCCTAAGGTAACCTTATAGCTTTCTAGTCCTAATAAGGTAACCCTTTTTACTTATAACTATCTTAGTTATAAAAGGTTTCCTTTATATTACCTAATTTAAATATTATAAAATAATCTAAAAAATTTTAATATTTCTAATTTATATGTACCCCTTATAATATCTATAATATTACTACTTTTTATTTATTATTAAATTTTAATTTTTTTATTTCTTTAAACCTTCTTCCCCTTTATTTCTTAGTCTTATTACTATACCCTAGTTTTCTATTAAAGAATTCTTTAATTATATTCCTAAGGGACTTATAAATTTATAAAGTTATAATAATATATTTATATATTCTCTAAGTTATTATAACCTTCTTACTTAATAAAATACTTTTATTAATTTCCCTAATACTTATAAGTAATAATTCTTTTTATAATATATAAAAAATCTTCTCTTATAAGGAAAGGTACTTATTATATTACTTTTAGTATACTCTTTAGATCTCCTTTATATAATTCTATGTTTAAAATATAAAAAATACTATAAAGTCTTATACTTTATAAAAGCTTTATTTAGTAAGCTAACCTATAATTTCTAATTAACTTAATAATTTTATAAGGTTCTAAATACTTTACTATAAGCTTCTTACTTAGTTTTTATAAATTAATATTTTTTATAAATAAAAGAATATAATCTCCTATATTAAATTTTATTAGTATTTTTTTTAATTATAATACTTAGCTTATATAGCTTATATATCTTATAAGAGCCTTTATATTTTTTTATATTTATATTATAGCTTTGCTTTATATAACTTAGCTTATTTATTTATTATAGTAATTATTTTTTTTATATATAATAAGCCTTTAGGTATAAAACCTTAAAGTATCTTAATAAGGGATTTATAAAGAGAGCTATAATAGCTTATATTATATATAAATTATATTATTAGTAAAAGGTTAACCTAATTAGTTTATTTAGCACTACTAAAAGCTTATAAATAATACTAAAGTAATTAGTTTATTTATTTAGTCTAACTATTTATTTAAGAGTAGAATATAATACTTAGTTAATACTATGAGGTGCGGCCCCACAAGACAGGCCACGCCGGATTGCCTGGCGATGTCACGGAGAATCCCCGGCTAATGCCTAGGGCTTACGCACGCGGCTAGCATATCTAGCAACGCGTGCGCGCACTATTCTTGCTTAGTAAGCTTAAGTCCTTTTATAATATAATATACGCCTTTTTGCTATTACCTAGCTATAATATCTCTTATAATTCTTAAGCTTTAACCCTAGCTACCTAGTAATAGAGATAGTACTTATAATAAAATCTATAACTAAATTAGAGAATAATACATATCTAGTACCTCCTAAAACGCTACCTCTAGTGTTATATAATAGCTTTAGCCTTACTCTAATAAAGTTATTTATAAGCTAAGACCTTAAGACTACTAAGTAGGCTATTTATAAGTAAATTACCTAGCTTAAAATCCTTAGATAACTCTAGGAATAGGAAAAGGAATTACTTTAGTAACTTAGTATATATAAAAACCTACCTAAATACTAGTAATATTATAATAATTTCTCTAATAGTAAAAGAGAAGAAGTTAAAGTTAGGAATATTATAAAGCTTACTTACCCTACTAACCTATAGAAATATAAAATCTAAATTAATAACCTAAACTATGCCTTTAATAAAGCAAAACGTAAGTATTAATATAACTACTAGAAAATCCTTTTTGCCCTTAGTAATATAAACTAAGTCTATAGGGCAAGATAAAACTAATTTATTAGTAAAAAGACTATAGAGAAGTGGGATTACTTTACTAATAACTAGGGCAGCTTCTAGGAGTAGACTCTTATACTACTCTAAGATTCTATAAATTATAATACCTAAATTATCTTATAGCTTTAGAAAGTATACTAATAAGACTAGTAAAGCTTTATAGACTTTAGTATTTACCTTAATTCCCTAAAGAATTACCTTAAAAGAGTAAGCAAAAAGTCCTAGGCTCTTACTTTCTTTATAAAACTATAGCTTAAATTATAAAACTATATAAATCTACATACCTTTATTACTAGCAAGACATATAAGGAAGTTATAATAATTATATAATAATTCTAGGAGGTAATACTATTTTTTAAGAATAAGTAAAAAGCTATTAATTCCTAGGATTATAACTAGTAAAAGGAATAATAATAAAACTACTAATTAAAATACCTATAATAGCAAGCCTCTAACAAAAGCCTTGCTATAAAGCCTAATAAGGATAAGGTTTGTAATAAGCTAGATTAACTAGATAACTACTACTGCTATAATTATAGCAATAATAGCTATATTACTTAGTACTATAATAAGCTAGCAAAAGACTAGGAAAACTGCTAGTAGCAGAGGTAAATACCCTAACCTCTGCTGCTAATACCTAGATACCTATAGGATATAGATTTTGTGTTCTAGTATTTATAAAGGAGCAAAATACTACTAAAATATTTATAAACCTAGATAGTTACTTTAATATTAATATTATAAGCATTAAGTTTATATAATAATACTAACTAAAAAAAGCCTAAGTAATAGCCCCTCTCCTTAAGGCTATAGGGAATCTTATAATACCTTAATATAAGGTATATTATATGCTACTTACTCTAAAAGACTTAAGGGGTTAAGAGAAAGACCTTACTATTAACTATATTACTATTAATAGGGACCTAAAACCTAAGGGAAGTCCTATATTAATTAGAATATACACCCTTATAAAAGAATAAGTATACTTATTTTTATATAGTTAAGAGTAATAGTTTAAGCTTAGTTAAGATAAGTTAAAGATTTTAACCCCCTATTATTTTACTAAGAAATTATAATAAGAAGCAGTAGTATTTACTATAGAATCCCTTAATAGCTTTATTTCCCTTAAAAATAAAGAAGTTACTAATACCTTTAGTAGCGCTAATATTATTCTAAATAAACTCTAGGAGTTTTAGGATATATTTACCTTTAATAAGGCTAGACTATTACTATCTTAAAAGGAAATAAACTATATTATTAACCTCCTCCTAGACACTATGCCTTTATATAGTCCTATATACCCCCTCTTATAAGCAGAACTTAAGAAGCTCTAGGATTATATTTAAAATAACCTAGTAAAAGGGCATATAAGACCTTTAAAAAGCCCTATAAGTATACTAATTCTCTTTATCCTAAAGAAAGATAAAATACTTTAACTCTATATAGACTACTAGGGAATTAATAAAATTATACTTAAGAATTACTATACTTTACCCCTTATTTTAAAGATCCTTAACTACTACTAAAGTATAAAATACTTTTCTAAAATTAATATTAAAAACGCCTACTACTAAATCTAAATAAAAGCTAGTAATAAGTAAAAGACTACTTTCTAAACCTATTATAAATACTTTAAATACCTTATTATACTATTTAGCCTTACTAATACCCTAGCTATGTTCTAAAACTATATTTACTAAGCTCTTTATAAACTAATAAACACTATTTATATAGTATATTTAGATAATATCCTTATTTTCTTTAAAACCTAAGAAGCATATATAAAATATATTAAATAAGTCCTTAAACACATAAGAGAGGCAGAGCTATATGCAAAACCTTCTAAGTACACTTTTTACTAAGACTTAGTAAAATTCCTAGGATTTATCCTATTAACTACTAGCATTTTAATAAACCCTAAAAGGGTTAAGACTATATAAGATTAGTAAGAGCTAAAGAGCTTCTAGGATATATAAGTATTCCTTAGATTTTATAATTTTTACTAATGCTTTATACACTAATACTCTAGCATTACAGTACCTTTAAACACACTTATAAAGGGTAGCTAGAATAGTATATAAAAGGGCACTTTTTAATTTAGACTAGCCAAAAAGATAGCGTTTACATAGCTAAAAGCTACCTTCTAGGAGGCCCCTCTCCTTTATTACTATAACTCTAATAAGTAGGTCTAGATTAAAACAAACGCTTTAGTCTTTATAATAGCTAGTATTATCTTATAGCTAGATAATAATAGGTAATACTACCCTGTGGTATTCTAGTTAAGAAAGTTTATAAATATAGAAAGAAATTATAGTACTACTAACTAAAAGCTCTTTATAATAGTTAAGTTATTTAAATACTAGTAATACTATATTAAAGGGGTAAAGAATTTAGTTAAAGTCCTATTAAACTACTATAACCTTTAGACTTTTATAAGGCTACTAAAGCTAAATAGCAGGCAAGCATAATAGTATATATTCCTATTACCTTTTAACTTTATTATTAAACATAAACTAAGTAAAAGCAACCCTACTAATATACTATTAAGATAGCTAGATTATAATAACAAATTACTAATAAATTTAGGGCTACTACCTAACTTATAAAAGAAGTTTTTATTTGCCTTAAGTAGTAGGGAGGCTAATAAGCCTAGAGAAATATATTTTATAAAAGAAGTAAAAGGGGTTATAATACCTAAGAGAAGATATAGTAAAATACCTTTAAGAGAGGAAAATGCTCTAGTTATAGGGGATTAGTAGTAATATAGTAAGATACCTTTAGGAGAGGAAAATACTCTAGTTTATAATCTTAAGGTCTAGATAAGTAAGGTAGCTACTAGGATGCTAGTAAAGTATAAGCTAGTAGCTAATAAATTCGTGGCTAAAGTAGGATATGTTTTTAGTATTAAATTACACAAAATCTAGGCAGCTATTATATTACTAGATTTATATAACTATACTATAAATAGGTTACTAGCTTAGCTACTAAAGATAGCTTAAGACTATAACTAGAACCTCTAGATAAGTAGCTAGGCCTAAGAGGCAGCAAAAGGGAGGGGAAACGCTAGGATATAAAGACATAATATATATAGCCTCTTAATATATAATAACTAGGTAGCAGTACCTTAGGACTCTATCTTATAAGTAAAGCTTTTATAGCTATACTATAATAATCCCTTAGCTAGTTACTTTAGTATTAACTAAATAATTAAATTACTATAATATAATTTCCACTAGCCTAGCCTATAGGAGGTAGTGGCGGACTATATATTTAGTTATGCTAAATATTAGCATATTATAGCAAGATAGCACAAGCTATATAAAAAGCTTAAATTACTTCTAATACTAAGGCAACTATAGGTTAAAGTGTTAATAGACTTTATTATAGGATTACTATAGGCATTTTACTATAAGCAAGAAACTAACTTAA
Source organism: Claviceps citrina (assembly GCA_018360365.1). Taxonomy (NCBI): domain Eukaryota; kingdom Fungi; phylum Ascomycota; class Sordariomycetes; order Hypocreales; family Clavicipitaceae; genus Claviceps; species Claviceps citrina. Next base: position 23,241 of record SRQA01000152.1, read on the forward strand.
TCCTAGTAATTATAAACTAATTTACTAAGTATTTTATATTCCTTCCTATTACTACTATAATTAATACTACTAAGCTAGTAAAGACCTTTTACACAGAAATTAAATTAAAATTTAGCGCGCTAGAGGGCATTATATTAGACAAAGAATTAGTATTTATAAGTAAATTCTAGTCTAAGCTATGTTTCTACTCTAAGATAAAACAGAGGCTTTCTATAGCTTTTTACCCGCAAACTAACAGTTAAATAAAATAAACAAACTAGGTCCTTAAATATTACTTCTATTACTTTATTAGAGAGAACTAACTAGTATAGCTAAAGCTACTACTATAAGCTTAATTTGCTTATAATAATATAGTTAACTAATTAACAGGCCTTACTCCCTACTATATACTTATAAGGTATTATTCTAAATTTTACCTTAGTCTTAGGGATAAGACTACTAGGGGAGAGGTACTAAAGGCAAAGGCCTAAGTAATAAAGCTATAGGAAGTATATAAATAACTTTAAAAAATATAGTAAAGGGCTAGCAAATCCTAAGTAAAATACTATAATAAATAATATACGCTACTACTAGTATTTAAGCACAGGAACCTTATACTATTATTAGCCTAGAATATTAAGGTAAAGGAAGCAAAACACAAGCTAACCTCTAGATTTTTAGGACCCTTTTACGTTATTTAGGCAATTAGGAAGCAAGCATATAGACTAGTACTACTAGAAAAGTATAGCCGCCTATATAATATATTTTATATTAGCCTACTTAAGCTATAAAATTACTATAAAGATAGTATAAATACATAGGTAAACGTGCTAGACCTTAAAGAAAAAAATAAACACTACTAAGTTAAAGAAATTAAAGAATAAAAAATAGTTAAAGGAGAGACTTATTACCTAGTAAAGTAGAAGGGATAGCTAAGCAAATATAATTAATAAGTCCTAGATAAGGATGTAAACGCACCACAGCTAATAGTAGCATATAAAAAAAAAACATAATTACTAATAAAAAGGGAATAATAAGCTCCCGAAAAACACTAGCTATTATTTAGTATACTATTTATATATTAAAAAAAAATAAATTAATTAAGACCCTAGAACTACCCCTAAAAAACAAAAGAAACACCCCCTACACTATAGGGATATTAACTAGAAAAGTCCTTATTATAATACTAGTAGTAGGACTAGCAAACTTATTATAGTCTTCTTTCTTATTAAGTAACCCCTTAACTAAGGCAAAAAACCGCTAAATAGCAATCGCCTAGGGGAGATACCCTAGGTCCTTAGGATATAAATATAACTTTATCTAGGCCTTCTAGACTATAAAGGCATTATTATAGTTAGCCTAAGGGGGTATATTTATTAGTAAAAAATAAGGTAAATAAAGGTAATTATATTATAAAATACTTATAATTCTAGGCAATAGCGCTAGACTATATATCGCAGTAGTAAGACACTATTATAAGATAATATACTAGTAGTATACTATAAAAGCAGCCTATAGAAATATTAGAAAATAAAGAGTAAATAATAGGCAAGAAGCTATATACCTAACACCCCTTTACTACCTTAGTTAGCCTAAAAGCAATATAGTAAGCTATATTAGTGTAAATAAAACTATATAGTAAGTTAAGTAAGCTATAAGTAACCCTAAGGTAAAAGTTATTAGAATATAGGAATAAGACTAAGGGAGTAATAGTAATAGTAGTATAAGTAATAGTAATATAGGTATAGTAGTAAATAGCTAGTAAGGGGGTAGTAATTTCCTTCTTTTCCTCCTCCTTATTATTACTAGTAGTATTATTTTTATTATTATTATTATTCTCCTTCTCCTTAGCAGGAAAAGTATACTTAGCTAGTAAGAACCTAGTCTAGCCTAAAAGCTTTACTAAATTAGTAAAGTTACTAGTAAGGGTTAGGTAATACTAAGGATAGGAATTAGTAAAAGTATAGAGAACTATAGTATAAAGAATATATACTATCTTATATATATTACTATAATCCTTATACTAAATATAGCACTTAAATACCTTATTATAGCTAAATAAGGTTAAATTTATAGTAAACTTATACTTAATTATTAGGATTACTAGCTTAGTACTATAGTAGCCCTTAAGTTTATTAAGTTTAGTATAGGCATAATATATATAAGCATATTTTTTTAAGAGCAAAGCTATAATATTAGTAGTAATTAACTAGTAAATTAGTAGGAAGTTTAGACAGGAGCGTAAGTATAAATATAAAAAAGAAAATAGTATTATAAAAGGGTAATAGTTATAAGACAAAATAGGCAGTAAAAGAGGGCAAACTTTATACCTATATATTATATACTAGGTAATCTAATATATTATTATTATTATTATTATTTGTTATAATACTATAGGATAGTAACTAGCAAGGAGGTGTTAGATAGCTAGTAAGGCTATTTAGAAGCCTAGCCTAAAAGTAGGGGGGTAATTATAAGGTGCGGCCCTATAAGATAAGCTACGCTAGATTGCCTAGTAATATTATAAAGAATCCCTAGCTAATGCCTAGGGCTTGCGCACGTAGCTAGCATATCTAGCAACGCGTGCGCGCACTATTCTTGCTTAGCAAGCTTAAGTCCTTTTATAATATAATATACGCCTTTTCGCTACTGCCTAGCCACGACGTCTCTCACAAATACTTAGTTATAATATTATAGTAAAAGATTTACTAAAAAAAGCTTATAAAAGTTATTTTATAGTTAGTTATAATACCTTCTAGAATATTATAATCTTTAAAAACTAAATTAATAAAAAGTATAGCTAAACTATTATTATTTAATTACTTTAATATTAGTATATAAATAATATACTTTATAAATTAGTTAACTATTATAAGAATAGTATTATATATCTTAAATTTTAATCCCTTTACTAGGGAAAGTCTTATAATAAAGTTTATTAATAGCTTTTAAAAAAATTAGTTTAATATAAAAAGTATAGTAAGTTTACTATAAGGTTAATACTACCTTAGCTTTAATACTTAATAATTAAAATAAGTATAAATATACTCTTTAATATCTTTTCTTATATATAGCTAGTAATATTAGTTAGTAATTTAATAAAGCGTTTTACTAACTCCTTAATACCCTATAGCTTTATTATTATAAATAAGCATTAAGATCTCTTTATAAAAACCTAATAAAATATATATTTAATCTCTAAAAAAAAGTATTTTATTTTTATTAATTAACTAACCTAAAGAGCTATAAGTATTTCCTAAGCTTTTAACTAAAGGGTTAAAAATAGCTTTTTTATTATAACCTTAAAGGCTAAAGGTATTTTTTTAGTCTTTTCTTATTTTATTATTTAAAAAGTTAAAGACTTTTTTTATATTTTAAGCTTAAAGGCTATAAGTATTCTTTAAGCTTTAAATAAGCTACTTAGTTTATAAAATAAAAGTATCCCCTTACTATACCTAGCTTAATTTATTATATATAGCTACTTTTAAAAGTTTTATAATAATAGCTTTATACTATATAAAATACTAACTAAGGAAGTAAAGTCTAGCTATAAAAGTACTATTATATTAACTTATTATTAGTATAAGGCTATTAAGTAAGATTAGTATTTATAACTCTAATAATATCTTAAACTATTTTTGTTAGATTGAACAGGTTAATTAAAGTAACATCTAGTCACAGGTATTGCGTACGCAACAAGGGGTACTAGTTAGGTTTAATAGTTAAAGGTTTTGTTCTTAGTTTTATCTAGTAAGGCAGCCCGCAATCCCCCCTTTATAGGGGGGGGTTATAGGCTACAAAGGTTATGCGTAGGGGGTTATATAATTAGTCACATGCTCGCTTGCGTTGCTAGCAGGCCGCAGCGTGGCCTGCTAGCTTAGCGCGTTCGCTATAGGCAGCATAGAATAATCTTAACCCGTAATATAAGGGATTATTCTAATACTAGTAATTCTCTCTTTTTATAGTTAAAATCCTTATATTACAGCATGTATAACCTTCTTCCTAATAATAGTATTAAAGGTACTATTTCCTCTAATCTAATAACCTAACATAAAAAAACATAGGAAATACAGCAGGTAGTTAAGGTTAAATAACCTAATTATAGGCAAAGGTACAAGCTATAGCATTATAAGCAGGGAAGGGTTATAGCGTTATAAGCACAGAAAAACAGGAAAAAATCACAAATAAAAACAATAAATATAAGTAATAAAAGGGTCCTTTCTTTGTAGGACTTTATACGGTCTGCGTTACCTTTCTTTCTAGGCGTAATATTAATCCCTTATACCTTGTATTTAGATCCTTCTGGGCAAGCTTTAGAAAGGTCAGCTAGCTGAGGGTCTGAAGGTTAGCTTGCTAAAGGGCTTGAAGGTTAGCTTGCTAAAGGTCCGAAGGTCAGCTTGCTGAAGGGTTTGAAGGTCAGCTTGCTGAAGGGCTTGAAGGTCAGCTTGCTGAAGGTCCGAAGGTCAGCTTGCTAAAGGTCTTGAAGGTCAGCTTGCTGAGGGTCTTGAAGGTTAGCTTGCTGAAGGTCCGAAGGTCAGCTTCCTGAGGCTCTGATTGGCTCGCTTAAAGCTTCGAATCTTGCTAATCCCTTTGACGAAAAGTGGTCAAATTTGCGGTCAAATTCGTGGTTAAATGCAGCGGATTTGACGGCTTCGAAAGAGGGTTAAATGTAGCGGATTTGACGGCTTTAAAAGAGGGTTAAATGTAGCGGATTTAACGGCTTTAAAAGAGGTTAAAAGTAACAAATTTAGCGGCTTTTAAAGAGGTTAAATATGACGGATTTAGCGGCTTTTAAAGGGGCTTTTGTAGGTTCGGATCGGTGGCGTTCGCGTGTGTTTAAAGGGTTAAATTCCTTGTAATCTTAAAGGTCTTCACGAGGGTGTAAAGGGTTAAATTCCTTGTGATTTCGAAGGTCTTTAAGGGGTCTTTAAAGGGTCTTTAAAGGGTCTTTTGTCGGTCTTGTGGGCTTCTAAAGCTTTAGTCTTTGTGGTTAAAGGGTCTAAAGAGCTCTAACTAGAGGTCTTTGCAGAGGCTTGTTAGAGGGCTTTATAAAGGGTTATTAGAGGGTTTTATTAGGTTTAGAAGAGAGGGATTTTAAAGCTTCTTGTGATCTAGAGGCTTTAAATCCGTCTGTTATTAATAGAGTTAAAGGGTTAGCTTCGCATTACTTTTGTCCTTAGTAAAGGGATTCGCAGGGAGGTTAGCTTAGGCAAAGGTAATAAAAAACGCGGTCTTTAAAGGTTATAGCGTTTTTTGTAGTCTTTAAAGGCTCTTTATAAGCTAATATAATCTCGGGAGACTAAGCGAAAAGTTGCTTGCTAATAAAGGGAAAAGAGAGTAAAAAACAGGCTCTTCTAGCAGAGGGGAAAACAAGGGGAAAAGTAGCCTTTTGTAATAAAGTTATTAAGGGAGAAAGAGGTCTTCTTGCTAAGGGAAAAAGAGGTCTTCTTGCTAGGGGGAAAAAGAGGGTTCTTTGTGATGAAAAACGGGCTTAAAAGCAGGCTCGAAAACGGGCTCTTTTTGCTGATGAAAAACGGGCTCAAAAACGGGCTCTTTTTGCTAACGAAAAACAGGCTCAAAAACAGGCTCAAAAACAGGCTCTTTTTGCTAAGAGGAAAGAGGAGCTTTTAAGGGGGTTTGCTAAGGGGAATTTAAAGCTTTTAAGGGTTCTTTCTAACAGGCAAAAGGGGAAGAGGGATCTGACTTAGAAGGAGGGGATTCTAAAGGAGGGGATCTCTGCTGCTAAGGGTCTAACTTAAAAAGAGGGGATTAAGGTAATTCGTCTGGCGAGTCTTCGGCTTTTAACAATAAAAAAAGAGGTCTTTCTAGCTAAAGAGGGGGATTTTTATCCTTTAAAGGGTTCGAAGGTCCTGACATTATTAAAAGTGGGGCAAAAGGGAGCTTTTTGTGATGAAAAGAGGTCTCTTTTAGAGGCTTTTCAAGATTAAGGGCTTTTGAGGGCTCTTTGTGACAGGCAAGCGAGACTTTTAAGGGGTTTTTGTGAGGGGCAAGAGGGTCTTTGTAAGGGGTAAGAGGGGAGGAGAGGTCTAACTCCTTTAAAGAGGGGAAAAGAGGGGATCTTCGCTGCTAAGGGGAGGAAGAAGGTGCTGCTTCCTCTAGCGAATCTTCGGCTTTTGATAAAGGCAAAGAGGGCTTTTCCTGGGGGGGTCTTTAAGGTTCTTTGTGATGTCTCTAGGGCTCTTCGTGAGAGGGTCTTCGCGGCATTCTTTGAGCTTAAGCTATGTTTACAAGCTTCTAAGGGAGGCTTGTATAGCGGTTATCGCTTATAATATAAATGCCTCCTCTTAAAAGAAGGTTTCTAAAGCTTTGAAGAAGGTATATAGGGACTCTCTTAAAGTTATCTTTAGTCTAAAGGATAAAGTCTATTATAAAGCTTTCCTAAAGAGTCTTTGCATAGAGGGGCTCGTTATCTTCTAGCACGTATCCCTAGATAAATTAGGCAATCTTCCCACAAAGCTTTAATTATAAGGCTTTTAAAGAGTTAAAAGGCTTCTAATCACGCTCTTCACAGGTGTATTTATACTAGTTTTAGGGTATTAGGCTCTTAAACCTTATAATGCAGCGAGGGAGCAGGGGAGTCTCTATCTTTTAAAGTATTTCATCGGCTAGGGGGGGGGGTATCTTATTAAATTAGTTAGGATTAAATTATAAGATTAGGGTCGGGGTCGTAGGGTCTGAAGCTGAGGGAAATAGGGCTTGCAGAGGGGTTCGTGATCGAGGTCAGAAGGTCTGAAGCCTAGGGAAGCAGGGCTTGCAGAGGGGTTTGTGTGATCGTGAGGTCTGAAGCCTAGGGAAGCAGGGCTTGCAGAGGGGTTCGTGTGATCGTAAGGTCTGAAGCCTAGGGAAGCAGGGCTTGCAGAGGGGTTTGTGTGATCGTGAGGTCTGAAGCCTAGGGAAACAGGGCTTGCAGGGGGTCTTTCGATGTGATCGAGGTCAGAAGGTCTGAAGCCTAGGGAAGCAGGGCTTGCAGAGGGATCTTCTTGAGGTTCTTGACGAGGGTACAAAACGCTATCTTGTAGGCGGGCTTAAAGGATTAAGCTAACCCGTGATAACGGAATTACTTAAGCACAAAGCGGCTATCTTATAGATAAGCTAGATAAATAAGCTAGTCTGTAATAATAGAATTGCCTTAGCACAAAGCGGCTATCTTATAGGCAGGCCTAGAGGACTAGGCTAACCTGTAATAGCGGAATTAGCTCTTCTGTATTAATCCTTATAAATTTATAGTCTTTTTATAACCTACGTAAATTACTACGCGGCTAATTAACTAGACTACTAATTAGTGTTAGATTAAATAGGTTAATTAAAGTAACATCTAGTTATAGGTATTACGTACGTAATAAGGGGTACTGGTTAGGTTTAATAGTTAAAGGTTCTGTTCTTAGTTTTATCTAGTAAGGCAGCCCGTAATCCCCCCTTTATAGGGGGGGGTTGTGGGCTGCAAAGGTTATGCGTAGGGGGTTATATAATTAGTCACATGCTCGCTTGCGTTGCCGGCGGGCTGTAGCGTGGCCCGCTAGCTTAGCGCGTCCGCCACGGGCGGCACGGAATAATCTTGACCTGTAATGTGAGGGATTATTCCGACAATTTTAAAAAGCTATTTATAAGTATTACTCTCTTAGTAATTATACTATATACTTACTTTTTAAAGGCTATAGTATTTTCTAAGTATTTTAAAAAGCTACTTATAAGTATTACTTTTTTAGTAATTATATTATATACTTACTTTTTAAGGGCTATAGTATTCTCTAAGTATTATAAGCTAAAGACTATACTAATAGTAATTATTTCTTTCTTAGTTAAAGCTAGTTTAAAGCTTAATTACTTTAACTTTATACTAATAAACTTAGTTAAAAAATATAAAGCTTAAGAGGCTCTTATATTTTTAATACTAGTATTATAGTTTAACTTATAAAATAAAGGGTTTATAAGGTTTTTAACCCTTAGTTTATATTTAATTATAAAGTTATATAAATCAAGTTTATTAAGGGCTTATACTTACTTATTAGTAAGCTTAGGCTTTAATATAAAATACTTATTATTAAAAATAAGCCTATGTTATAGGTTGTTTTTATATATCTGCCTTCTAGGTTGCAGCTGCAGCAAGTGCTGCTAGCAAGCCTGTTAGCTAGCTAGCCCAAAGCCTGTCTTAGGCCTAGTAAGCTAGATTAGGTAAGACTAGCTTAACCTAGTCACGTGCAACTTTAGTAGGATAGGATACCCTAGGGCCAGGCTACCCTAGAGCGTGTGTTCGTCACACAAATCCCTTTTTTCCTTCCTAAGTCCCTATACTAAATAAAAGTCTTCTGTATATTTTCTAAAAGCTATAAACTATCTAGATTTTCTATATTTTTATATAAAAATCTAGGGCATATAGGTAGATAGGTTATGTGGCCGTAAGTCTATTTTTTTGTTTTCTTATATAAAATAATATTACAGAAAATAAAACTTAGCCTACAAGCCCCTGCTAGTAACCTTAATCCTCTAATACGCTTAGTAGGTATATAAGGGAGCTAAGTATAAATTTACAACTTAGCAAACTTAAATTATAAAGACCTCTTAAAGAGCATTATCATAACCTAATTAGCACTAAATTATTAGTTTATTTAGAATTATAGTGAATTTCTATAAAGCAAAGAGAAAAGAATAGCATAAGAAGTAGAAGAACCCTTCTACTAGATTTAAATCGCAGCTTACAAAAGCTTCCAATTATGTTAAAGAAGAGTGCCCCTTAAAGGTTATAGAAAACTCACTACCTTCTATTATTCCTGTAAGGAACCCTACTTTTAATAGGTTATAAGCCTAGAAGATTTATATTTAAAAGAAAGAGATTTAGCTTGCTAGTTTATCTATTATTTTCTCCTATTTTTATAGGGCTCTTTTATTAGGCTTAAAGGGTTATTAATTGCGCAGAATAACTCTCTAAATAGCTAGCAGATAGCTATTCGTAGTGTTATAAACTAATTTATAGGCTTTATTATAGTTCTTTATAGCTATATAGTATTCTTTTAGGAATTTCCCTAAATTTTTACTTAATTAGAAAACATCCCTTATTCTTTAAAGAATAGGTGTATTACTGTTACGTGTTGGTTCCTTCACGCATAAAGGGGAAATCCACCAGTTAGGTAGGACTTTATTATAAAGGTTATAAGGGGTATTACACCTTACACAAGAGTTATAATAAGTGCTAATGTGTATGTAGTATATATGTATATATAATTAATAGTTCCCTCTATAAATTTAGCTGATATCCCCTTCTTATATAGTAAACATTTACGTAATTATAAAGGTCCTATTTTAGACTATAATAAGTCCTAAGGTTATAGGAAAAGATAGCTAGTCCCTAGCTAAAAGTAATAAAAAAAAAGAGAGAAAAAATAAAAAGAAAAAGTAAGATAAAAGAGTATAATCTAAAGCAAAACATACAAACTTTAGCGCATAAACTAATAGAAACCACTTCCCTTATGTTCTTATAATTATCCTATATTCCTTTGCCCTATACTATATATAAATTAGTTATTATTTATTTCTATATTACTATTACTAGTGCTCTTATTATTACTTTCCTTACTATTATAGTTATCTAAGCGCTAGGAGATATCTTTATAGGAAGCGTTAGAGTCTAGAAGGGAAAGCAAAGAATCCTTACTTCTTATTACATAAGATATATCCTTAATAATACTACTTTAGATTAAGCCTTATAGTAAGAACTATTTATAGACTTCCTACTCTTAGTAGCCTTTTATAGTGTTTAAGGCATAGATATTTAAATCCTTAATAAGGTAGCGAGTTTATATATATTAAGGTAAGTTATAAATAGCCTCTATAATTATAGTATGGATTTCTTAGTAGTATAAGTTTTTAGGATTTTGCTAGTGTGTTGCGCTGGATAGAGGTCAAGGCGACGTATGGCTTGTTACCACGGCGGTCTATACGCAAGGTTATAATAACTTAATTAGTTATATAAGATAATAATATAAAGAGACCTATACTGTTAGGATCGCGGTCCCTAGATTAATTAGTATTGCAAGGCTAAGTTAGATTATTATAACATAGCTACGCGCACGCGGGTAAGAGAGCTAAAAGCAAGGCAAAAAGGTTAATAATAATACTACCTAACTACTAGAGGCACGCTAGCCTTTATACTATATAAACTAATTAATCCTTTTTCCTAGCTATAACCTATAACCCCCTAAGGCCTTTATCCTTAATAACTATAAGGGTTACGTTACTCCTTATATAATCCTTCCTAAATATAAAAAAAAAAATAAAAAAAGCGTTAACTAGTAACATAACTATTTAATCCTAGCGCCCTAATTATAATAAACCTAAACTATATAACTCTTAAGATAACTTTAGGGTCTTTAGTATGTTTAGCGTAGTTAGCTACATAACCCTTAGGGTCTATAGCTATTAAAAAGAAGAGGTAAATTACTACTTTTATAGTATCTCTAGCTGATTAAATAACCCTTAGTTATTATACTGCTTATAGTAGTAAGCCCTCCTAGCGCGCGCATTAGCTTAGTCTTTTTAATTTAGCTATTCCTAGTTTACTTAGCTATACTTAGCCTTAATTACATCCTAGGCCCTTAGATTAACTAGTCTAGGAGGTATAATAAATAGCAAAGTCCTATTCTAAGGCTCTTATATAATATTAGGCCTTAGTAATACCTTTTCCCTTTTAAAAAGCCTAATAATATTTACTATATTATAAGCATCTATAGCTCTAATCCCTTTATTTTATTCTAGAGCAATAGTAGCTTTATAATACCTCTTATAAAGCTAGCCGCTAGTCCTAGTTTACTCCCTATAAAATTAAGTAGTATAAGGCTAGGGATTATTATAAAAAAACCTATCTTAGCTTAGTACTAGACTCTTATAAGATTAACATATCTTAGCTAGTATTTTTATAATCCTACCTAGTATCTTAGGATTAGATAGTGCTTTAGAAAG